>PVIH01004134.1:0-146168 GCA_004025045.1 Sigmodon hispidus
TTTTTTTTTTTTTTTTTTTTTTTTTTTTTTTTTTTTTTTTTTTTTTTTTTTTTTTTTTTTTTTTTTTTTTTTTTTTTTTTTTTTTTTTTTTTTTTTTTTTAAAACTTTATTTATTTATTATTTATTTATTTGCCTTGGTGTTTGCCTGGAACTGGAACTACAGACAGTTGTTAGCTGCCATGTGGGTGCTGGGAACCGAACCCAGGTCCTCTGGAAGAGCAGACAGTGCTCTTAACCGCTGAGCCATCTCTCCAGCCCCCATCCAGTTGTTCTTGATCACTTAATTAAAGATCTTTCAATTTAACTTCCCCAGAAAGCAAACCTGGAGCAAATTAAAGCCTAAGAAGACAGATAGGGAAGAAAGTCTAGGGACATAGCAGTTTGTTTGTAACTCATAGGCAACCCCAACCCTCATCTACTCCACAGGCTAGAAGGACAATGACGGGCAGTTCCAAAGCCCTCTCTGATGTTGTGAACACAGCAATATCTTGCTGCTTTTTCTCTTTGTCTGAACTTGCCTGTGTTTGTCTAAATCATTCATTCTACTTTTCTAAACATTGACTCTTGTTTTCTTCTGTTATTTATTGTATTATCTTCTTGTAGCCTTCTTCTTTAAAATGTTATTACTGTAGATCATTTTTGGAGGAGTAGAGACTTATGAGTGTGTTCCAATCTCTATATTGGTGTTAACTAATTAACACAAAACCCAGGACTATGGTTTACGAAGGTATCCAGGAAGTTGCAGATTTAATACTAGACTCCATTTTCTACAGCCTTAGTATAATTTCTGGTATAGCATCAGTTCCTAGATTAAGTCCTTAATAGACAAATGATTAAATTTTTGTTCAAAATTTACCTCTGCCTCCTCAATATCCAAAAGATAATAGTAACTTAGTTCCTTGGTACAATGCTTATGTAAAGTGTTTTTATAATTGTGTAGAAAATAGGTGATTTTCTCACATCACAGACAAGTGCTTTTCCTTTTAAACATTCATGAGAACACAATACATGAGCCTTTTGATTGGTAGAATCTCTTTATATCTTCCTGTATTATAATAATTAAAATATTATGTTCTTATAATAGTAACTTAAGACTGTTTACTACAATAAAATGAATTCTATAACTAAAATAAATAAGTGCAGAAAATATCAAAAGAATGCTCTTAATATTAAAACTGATGTAGCTATGGTTACCATGGTTTCGTGCATCTTTTATGGCTGTACAGAGAAAGATGGAAAGAGTGAGGAATGACAATTTGCCAAAACAATTTTATTACATCAGAATATTTAAGGAAAAACAACATTTTTACTTAATTATATTTCAGAAAAATATACTAGACAAAACGGGAATTATACTAGTTCTTTTTTTATTATGAATAAAGTCACATTTTCTATCCATGTATATCCTTATTCAAGGTCCCTTCCCCCTCCCACCCCCTCCAGTCACTCTCTCTTCTCCACATCTCCCCATCTTCTCCCCAGCAAAGGCAGGAGGTCCCAAAGTCCCAATATTGCTCAGTTCAGCATCCACCCATGGCAGATCCAGTTTCCTCATTCCAATATAAAGACTGAGTCAGGTGTTCCTCTAGAGGGAGAGGGATCCAAGGTGTCAGTCCAGGGTGTTTCAGATCCCAAGCTGTTCAGTGGTTATGGTTTGCAGCTTGGACATGCTTTGCTTTTAGCTTTATTGTTCTTGAATTTCAGATAAAGCATGACCTCAGCTCACCATATAGAGGAAGCATCAAGAAGGAAGGAGACTTTTAAAATCTTGCTTCAGTTTCATTCAGTAAGAACTGGTTCTCTTCTACATTCCTCTTCTCCTTTAAAGACCCCCTGGGAATTATGATCAAAAGTTGTGACCACCCAACAATTGTAGGCAATTGGGTGCAATGCCTGAGTACCCCATCTTTCGGGTCGCTCCTCTGTATGGAGACTAGTAATAATGCTCAGTGACCCAAAGTGCATTGTGGGAACCCAATGAGTTCTTGGAACACTTAAGGAATAAAAAGCTCCTGGGTTTTCTTCTAGAGATAGACATTCTCATCCACTCTCCTTCAGGCTCTTTCTACTTTAGCCTTGTCAGCTGTATTACTTTGGGGTCTAGCTTATTGTATAATGGTCATTAACTCTTTTGAAACCTTATCTTTTTAAATATCTTTTTTCTCATTTTTATTATTAATAAAGTCTCAGTTTTTAATCCATGTATCCCCTTGTTCAAATGCCCTTCCCCTTCTGCTCCTACAAGTCACTCATCTCTCCATCTCCTTATCTCCTCCCTGGCAAGGACAGTAGGTCCCAAGGTCCCAAGGTGGCTTAGTTCAGCATCCACTCCAGGCAAATCCACTTTCCTCATCCCCACATCAAGACTGGCTCAAGTGTTCCTCTGGAGGGAATGGGCTCCAAAGTGTCAGTTCAAGATGCTTGAAACCTTATCTTAAATTTTCCAGTTGTTTGGCTTGTAGATCTATGTGGAAGTTCAATATGCACAGCCAGTTCTTCAGCCACTGCCTTTTCATTTTTAATTCTTTGAATTATTTCATGAAGCCTTGGCTTCTTTAACCCTTTCATATCCTTATATATCTCAGAATCCCTGTCTCCTAAGTTCTCAAGTCTAATCTGAACCATCTAGAGCCTGGCAAGATCCCCAGCTCTATCAACCTGCCCTGCCCTTGCCTCTTACCCTGTGCATCCTCCATTTCCAAGCTGTTCTTCACGAGCACACCAGGCTCTTTAAAATCTTTACATGCTGACTCACTCATAGTGCTGCTTCTGTTGGCCATAACATTTTCTTTAGCCAACTTGGCAAAAGGCCACTTGACTCACAACATAAACTTGCCCATCTGTATAGATGTTAGCATCATCCATAAAAGAACTTAGAATCCAGGTCTAGGAGAACCTTCCTGCTTCTTTTCCTACAATACACCCTCCATCGAATTCACAAGGGAGTGTTGTAAACTCTCACACAAACTGGTTCCTAAATAGAACTATGTTTAATTCTCTTGCTTCTACCTTCTTGGTTTGAGTCTTGGTGTCTTCTCCATGACTCTTTCTTAGCATTTTCTGAATGTGCACCTTTCTTATTTGACCTGGCCTGTTTTGGTCTGCCCTGCATACTACCAGGACCCTTTTAACCCGGATGTAAACTTATTTTTACTGCATGAGGATCCCAATTCGTTCCCTTAGAAACATGTTGTTGGATGATGCTATGACATGTTTTTGAAGTTATGATGTTCAGTAAGTATGCAATAGACCACGGAGATGATTTTTAGACTGAATTTCTCCTTCAACCAAAACTCACTTTCTATCTAGGAAACACAATCTCTGCTTATGTTTTCAAAACACAAAGTGTATTTTAGAAATACTTTCCTACTTGCATGCAGGTTTGAAGATCCCATACTATATAAATAAATGGCCCTGAGCTGAAATTTAATTTAGATTCTTAGATATAAGAATTTTAAAAATATAACTATATTACTGGGATAACTTTTTTTGAGAAAGAAGTGCCACTCAACTCTACCATGTGTTGTTATTCTTGGCCTTTTTAACAGACAGGGAAAGGAAAGGGTTACAGCACAAGGAAAAGAAAGAGAGAGAAGGGAGAGAGAAAAGAGACAGAGAAAGAAAGGAGAAAAGTATAGCGTGTGCAATATACCCTCGTTAGAAAACAAGGGGAACAATTCTTCCTCCACTCAGCACACCAACACCTCTCCTTCCCTCTGTTGCTAACAGAGTAACAGCAGCAACTACAGCTATGTATTGAATTGTTTCATTTCCCAGACTCAGAACAAAACATCCTATAACCATCAGCTCATCTAACATCCCTATTGGAGTTTAACACTTACCAAGACATCATGTGACCTGTCCCAGTTACCTACCACCTGGCCAGGTAGTAGGTATCATGACCAAATCTCGAACCCAAGTATTATATCTGACCCTCTCAGCCTTCACCTCCTATCTCTTGTCATTAAAAAAATGAATTAAAGTGAAGCAAGATACTTGGAAGATAAGTTAAGAAACTGTACATATTTGTGGTTATGGTTCCTATTTCCTCCATTGAAAAATAGATTGCCTTTCACAGTTTTAAATCAGGATTCCATTAGTATTCAGGTTTTGCTGTGAGAAGGTTTGGATTTTTGCCACAAAATGTCCTTTAAAATAAAAGTTATAGCCTAGGAGCAATGGTAGGGCAATTGGTCTATTAACACGAAGCTGTCAGTCTTGAGTGGTGTAGGAAACCTAATACATACTGCTGACAACACAAACTCTGAATTATTTTTAATACTGACAAAGCCCCAAGTTTTCGTATTTAGAAGTGTTCACAAATAGTCTCTCTAGTTTCTTTCACTTATTTTGCAAGCAGGCAATAACACAGTATCCTACAAACCACAACCATAAGATGTTTGCTCTATTGCCCCTCATTTTCTACCCAATCCAAATTTACTGGATCTTGTAGTAGACAGTATGTCCCTTGGACTAAAAGTTATAGAGTCACTGCATTATTGGGCATTTAGGGCCCCCGGCTATAAACGTCAGAAACTCTGTGTCGCTAAATTACAAAATCAGTTTACTGATTGGTGCATATGTAAATATGTCTGGATCTGGATAATGCAGGAATGTGATAAGAGAGCTATTCAAGTCAGCTAGCAATGTTGCTTCCTCTGTGTTCTTTGAGTCCATGGCAGGTGATATTTAAGTGGGCCAAGGTGATTTATAGTACGCATTTAGCTTAGTAACATTATAACATCCAATGTGCCTCAGTCCTCGTCACTTCAGGTGATGTCCCTGGATTCCCATCATTGGCACTTTTTTAGGTGTCCACTCCTAAGTCAATGTGTAACTCAGTACCCTGAAATGTCACTCTGGGTGTCACTTCAACTGAATAGATAGGTCTTATTCCACTATTGCATTTGAAGCTACAACTTCAAACAATTTCACTTTCCAAAGTGTTCTTGGAGCAGGGGATCTCAGTCAGTCTCATCCCAATCCCAAATTGGGTACCTTGGTTAGTTTTTATTGTTATCTTGACATTACCTGAAATTACCTGTGAAAAGAGCCTGGGTGAGAAATCATTTACCTCAGATTAGCCCGGGAACATGCTCATGTGTGGGGATTGTGTTGAGTTCCTTAATGGATGTGGAAAGACTTTTCCTCAACATGTGCAGCACCTCTGGTAGCAGCCTAGATTTAAAAAAACAAAACCCAAACAAAAAAAAAATGAGCAGAGAACATGGAAGACAAAACACTCTCCTTTTTTGATGGCTTGCTCTTGTCTCTCACTGATGAGTTCTTGTATCCCATTGCTGTTGATTCCTTCACTGATGTTAAAAGCAGATTTTTGGGGGCTGAAAGACTAAGGACCGGCAGCTCTCCTTCAGGACTATGTAATCACTGGGTTCTTGGCCTCACTAGTGTGAGACAGCAATTGTTGGCCCACTTCAACCTTACTGTCTAAAGCAACCTAATAGATCCTCTTGTAAAATATGTTCATTTTGTCAGTTCTGTTTCTGGAGAATTTGGACCAATCGGCAAAGTATAAAAGATGATTCCTATTTTACCAATGTTGGTCAAACAACATAAGTCTAATTCAATTAGACTTTTGTTTAAATCAAGTGACAGAGACAGAGAGTAATGCCACCAACCTCTCATTTTATCAACACAATGCCAGATTACTTTTGGTCAATTTATTTTAAGTTCACTTTTCAATTCCTGGTCATTTGCATGTACTAGCATAGCTTATATTAATCATTTCTCTTGGCTATAATTGGCAACAGAATTTAAATCACCATGGAAAATGGAAAGAAAGTAAGCTTTACAGTAAGGATTCAGCTGTAGAGGAGAAACTTCAAAAACATAAATATCACAGCTAACTCTATGTGTTTTATCCTCTTCCTAGGTAATAATAGTAAGTGATGTGCCAAAGGGCTGGATGCCTTTTTGAGTTGACTTGTTTGATTGAAACATTGTGTGCTTCTTATGTCAACAAGGAATTTGGATCCTTAGCAACTGTGCTCAGAGCTTCTTATGGCAAGCATTAGCTACTCTGTTTCGGGTACAATAGTAAAAAATAAAGTAGGAGGTGAGAATAAATTAATATAAATCATAAACTCAGAAGGATAGCAAACATTTATCTAAAGTAATAAGACTCAAAGAACAATTTTAGCATCCCTAGTGTATGCAGCCAAGAAACATTTATCAATGAGAATCTAATAGAAATTGTACAGAAGAAAATTCTTCAACGCTTAAAATGAGGAAGTAGATGAAATGAAAATTACTTGTCATGCTTATCTTCGCTAACCAGGAATAACAGTATCCAGCTTGGAGGGTTGGGAGCAGTGAATGAGAAGACACTGTCTTATGCCAGGCTCATGAAAAGTCCTCAGTAATTGTGGGATAAATGTACTGCATTTAAAGGTCTTCTTATGCTGATTTATGTATGTGGAAGTAATCACAAATGAGAAAAACTCTCATGACTGTACCTAGGACCTTGCCATCTAACTTCAATTTTCTCTGAAGGCCTTGTTTCTCTGTCACTCATGTGCCAGTGAAATGCTTCACATCAGTTTGGTGAAGCTAGTGTGGGTAGAACACTGAGAACATTCAATGTCTGAGGGGAAACCGTAGGTACATTTTCCCTTTGTTAACCACAGAGTCCCAGGGGTGTGGTGTGGTGATATATTGTATATTCAATAAAATTAGTCTGGAGGATCAGAGCACAGAGTCACCCACAGCCAAGCTATAAAGGTCAGGGCAACCCATGCCTTTAATCGCATCACTAGGATCTCTCTCTGTTCAAGGCTTAACAGCCAGGCAGAGGTAGCTCACATCTTTAATCCTAGCTCTAGTTGAGTTGAGTCAGGAAGTAAAATAGGTGGGCGGGGAAAGAAATATAAGGAAGGAGAAGGCAGAATTTGGCCATTCTGTCTGAGCAACCAGTCAGGCCGAGGACCTGTGAAGATAGGACTGTTTGACCTGAGAAGCTGGCTAGGTAAGAATTGACTGTGGTTTGTTTTCTCTATCTCTCTGATATTTCAGCTTTCCCTAGCCCCGGGCTTTTATTATAATAATAAATAAAATTCGTGCTATAGCAGAGACAGCAAGGAGAGTGAATGTGTAGACTCTGGTTTGTGATGCCACAGTACTGCTGCCATGCTTAGATCCCTGTCAGATGCCAGAAGGTAGCCTGCCAACTCCTGAGGTGCTCGGAAACTTCACAAAGCTGCAGCAGGATACTAGAGAAACATCTGTGTTTATGGAAAACACCCTGTTAGCAGGCACTCTCTCAGGAGCCTCTAATCCTCCAGCCGCTGTCCCCATTCCAAGTCATTAATAGTTCAGTAGTCAGAATCATCTGTTTAAGATACATTTTCCAAAGGTCCTGATTGATGCTTTTTCTGTGTAAACAAGGCAAAAAAAAAAAAAAAAAAAAAAAAATGGAATGCAAGGAAGTTTAGCTTTTCCCCTTCCTATTTCTTACCCCACCAGACCACCTAAAAGGCTAGGTTGTCTTTGTTTGACTTGCTTCTATGAGTCAGGTGTAGGCCCTTGAGGCATCAACACCTAGAATCCCGGAAGTGAGGTTTTTTATTTTTTCTCTTTGCTACTTCACTCCTGGCCAGGCTCTCTTCCACAGCACAATGAAGGAAACATCAGCAAGGTAAGTCTGGCATTTCACTTCACTGCTCACACTCTTTAGCAGCTACTCCTGAGCTACAAGTTCAAAGCTATCATCCTTTCAACGGCCTTCAATGATCCCAGTGATGCCGCCAGCTAAGTAAGCCAACTTCAGTTCTTAGGCTCCACCCTCACACCACTTGGACTTTGAACTTCTGTTCATTGAATTTTGTACAGTTGTCTTAAGTTACCATTCCCTCCAGTCTCTGAATTTACATCTCCTTATCCTCTTGTGAGGATTCTCTCCTCTTGCATTCCTATAAAACACATGGTTTTTTTTTAATGGTTCAGCTGATATGCTCCTCTGTGTAGTTAACACATTTATGCTTCAATACTTAAGTCTCTAGTAGGGACTGGATCCTCAAATGTTCCTTCTGTTTTGTTCCCAGAAAACTTTCCTATTCATTATAGCATTGTCCTTATGATGCTGTGATTTGTTTGGTTTGCATCATAAAAACAACAACAGCAACCACAACCACAACCTCTTGAATTCTTTAAAGTGCTCCCTATCTCTTTTTATCTGGTTCCCATGACCTAGAAGAGTGCCTGGACATAGTTGGTTCAAACTCAGTAACTAACTGCAGGGAAAGGAGACTGAGAAGGAAAGGAGCTAGGAGGCACCTGTGCTGGGCTGTGGAAAGGAGAGTCCCGAACGGGACTCACCTGCACTGATACCACCCTGTGCCAACTCCTCTCCACTCCTGCCCCTTGTAAGGGAGCACTGGGTCACTCTGTGTCTTCCTTTTCACTCCTTCCCGTCCAGCCTCTGCATCAAATACCCTTCCCTCCATTTGATTGACGCTGCTCATGTAACATTCAGGAGAATGACTGTGCTCACTTTCCAGAATGCATATTCCTTAGGCAAAATCTGGAGTGGAATAAGATCATAAAGTATTAAGCTGTAGTTCATAGGCCTAAAAAACTTTAGAGAGCTATTTTTGTTTTCTTCCTTTTAAGGAAGACTTACGCCATTTTCTACATTCTCCTTATCCTTCCCAGGAGCAGTAAATGGCTAGCTGCCTTCCATGGTGTCTGAGGTCTAATGTTTTCTCTGGGTTATGTAGATTTGTGAGAAGATGGCTAGGTCAATTGTATATTCTGAAGAAAGTCAGCCAAGTCCCAACATTCCTTGCTTTCTGCTTTTTCACTGCAGATACCATGTCACAACTGTGCCATTGTCCTGCAGCCATACCCTCCTGTGTAATAATGGAATGTACTCTTCAATTGGATTCAAAATCAGTCCCTTCTCCCTTAGGGCACTTTTGTTGGGTCTTTGTCTCAATAATTGAGAAAAGTAACTACTAAAGACTTATCATAGGTGCCTCTTTATGTGACATTAAAAAGTTCTTTGTAAGAAATGGTTATACAGTTGCTTTAGTGAGATAAAATTTTCCTAGTTGATCTGACTACTTGTAAATATTTACAATATATAGTAAAGGGGGCTGAGGAGATAGCTCTGACATTATAGCATTTGATGCACGTCGAGAGGACCTGAGGCCCATTGGCAGCACCCTATTGGGTGGCTCACAGTATCTCCAGTGCCAGGGGATCTGACACCCTCCTTCTGGCCCTCATGGGCCATCAGATGCACATACACATAACACACGCACACAAAATAAAAAAAAAATCTTCTAAAACTTACCAGATAATAATAAAAGTCAAATAGTATTTTTTGAAAACTGAGCCACATGTTTAAAAAATTTAAGAACAATTAAAAAAAATAACCCTTTGGATATGGGATATAGCTTACTGGTAGAGCATTTGCTTAGCATGTGCAAGGTCGTGGGTTCAATCTCCAGGTCTGTAAGAAGTATTTTTTAAATATAAGAATGGGTGTTTTTAAAATTCTCAAGAAATTAGAATACCATTTTATATATAAGACATTAGAAAGTTTAAAATGCATTGGCTGTTGTACATAAGTATGTCTATCAAGGTAGCAGGGAAGTGATGGAGTCATGGGCCAGTTGATAGCCTTGAGTCTGGCAGGCTGTGTCCTAGGTAAGCTCCTGAGCTAGGTGATCACTTCTTATTTTTCACCTACTTTGCATACCCATACCAGCCAAAAAGAACCCACTTAAGCCTATTAAAACCATTAAACTCAGCATCATTACTGGCAAGCCACCTATGCCCCCTTTTGGATTCTCTTTCTTGGTGACAAAGAAGTAAATCATTTTTGCTACGGTAGGTGTCTTGTCGCTGCTGTCACATCTTCTATCATGAAATCACTCAGAGCTTATCATATAGCTATTTCTGTTAAATCAAAACATCTCAACCTAGAAATAAGTAGTTGTAAGACTAAAGACATTCAAAGTTGCAAGACTCAGGACTGGTTCCCCAGTGTTAGACTAGTGGCAAACAATGGCTAGGAAGAGGAGATTATCTTTCATGGAGCTGCCTACAGTTTGTACATTGAGTTCCAAAGGCAAAGCTTTCATGGTTTGTCACTCATGCTAAGGAGGGAAGGTGTGTGTGGGGGGGTTGAGAGGGGTGGGGGGAGTGGTGTGTTTGTGTGTGGGGGAGGCTGGCATTTGCTATTAGAGCTGCCTTTGAGTCACTCCTGTTCCTGTAACTCCATGTGAACTCATTGGATTACCAAGTTAAGACTTGGGTGGAACCTTTCTTTATTCTCCTCTCAATTCCATAACTGGGCTGAGAAGACATTTGTTCACATCTACGCAGGAAACATCAAGCAACATATCTGCAATGCTAAAAGGGAGGAAAATATGACAGCAGATATTTGACCGGAAGAAACTAGGATTTATCGAAAAATACCATTCCAGATGTTAAGTTGCCTGATTTGGATAGTCTATTCATTTTTATTGCTAAATAACAGAAGATCTGAACAACTAGCTGAAAACAGCCTATATGATTTTAATTATTAAATGGGGCAAAAGCAAAACTGTAACCTGACTATATGTGTAAATATTGTTGAGATATTGTTTTGGGGTTTTGGATAAAGGAAAGATTGTGGCGGTTCCTAAATGAAGGGATGGGAATATAATCTTTGGAGGGGGAAAAGGATAGGGAAAAGGGAATTTCCAGACACAAGCCAAGTGTTTCCACTCAACAGCTTTGCCTGGGGCATATCCTGGATGTTCTTATCTGGGCTCAGATAGCTTCAAGCTGAGGCCAAAAGGCCTGTCCTTGTTCTGCATGATGGAGCACAGGCTGGTCTAAGAAAGACTTATTAGTCTGTTGAGGAGGGAAAGCAAGGAGAGAGAGGGTGTTCTACCAACATGCTTCCTTACAAAATCTTTCTTCTTCTTAATTTTGTTTCTCAAATATAGTTCTATTGTGTTTATGAGTTCCTTTAAAGTGTTTTCATTATCTCTCTTTTCTTCTTTCTTGCTCTAAGTATTCTTGTTTTTATTGATTTTGGACTTTAACCACCCTGCATCTTGTGGGAAATGGAGAGAGTTATAAGAATTAGTCAATAAATTCAGTGCTAGGACAAAGGAAAGACATTCAGCAGAAGGTTATGGCCTTCTCATTCACCCCATTCTCAATTTACTATGCTTGAGATTTGGTGTAAGTAGTGAATAAAGGTTTTTAATGGTTTTAGGAATGCACATATATAGATGCTTATCACAGGAATGTTGACATTCTAAGGGAGGATTTTATTTATTCCTTCAGCAAATATTTATCAAGCCATGAGTATTGCTAGGTGCTAGGGAAACTCCAGTGAAAAGGCACAAAAATTGCAAAAAAATGAGATACCCTAAGTAGTTCCTTGCACCATTAATTTTATGTGGGAAAGAGGAAGAATAAATGAATAAACAAACCACATATTGAACATTGTAGTGGAGAAAAGAAGATTAAATGGATTAGATAGTGACTGCTATGTAGGAAAAAGGGTGTATGCATTTACATCTGGGAGAAAACCTGAATGCACTAGGGAGGCAGCCAGCCTGATATTTAGAGAAGTCCCTTTGTAGGTATAGAGATCAGCAAGGACCAAGGTCCTGAAGGTATGAGTGTGTGTGTGTGTGTGTGTGTGTGTGTGTGTGTGTGTGTGTGTCTGAATTACATGCATGGAGAGCTAGCAGCTGGGTGGATGGGGCAGTGGGATCAGAGAAGGGTGGTGACTCAGCTATAAGAAAGCCAATGTTAGACCTTCAGAATTTTTGTAGAGAGTTTTGTTTTTCTGAATGATGCCATGGAGTTGTGTTGATCACAGCTCTGGAATCATCTACTTTGACTATGTCAGTTTTGTTGCCTTGAGAAGAGTTTAGAAGAAACAACCCAAAAGGTAGGAGGCAAAGGAGATGGAAACAGATCCCTTAGAGGCTGAGAATGTAAATGTCCCTAACAGTGCTCAGCTATGTCATATGTTGCCACAAGGGTGAACAAGTTTGCTTTTGCAGAGAGAAGGTGATGCTGAAAGAGACCATTTTTCAAGAACTTGGGACTCAACATATTGAGTGAGGTCCTTTCAGGAAATTCTTGGATGGAAGGAAATGGAGACAGTAGTGTTGTACAAGTGTTTAAGGTATCAGTTAGGTATAAAGGAACAAGAAAGGAGATGTAAAGGGGAAGGAGGGCAGCCAGTGAAATGGGGATCTGAAATCAAGCAAGGTGCTTTCACTTGCTAGTTTTTTGAAGAAAAGTTATAACATGTTCTTTGTAAATAAAAGATAAGTGATGATTCAAAAACCATTGGGGCAAAACTGATGGATAAGGTAGATGGAGTGGGGTCTAGTGGATATACTTGGGGAGAGAGATATACTTGGAATTAGGTAAGAAAAAAATCCATCACTAAAAAGGAATGCAAAGTACTTGGTAGAGAAACACTAGTGGAAAATGTGGACATTATTTTGTTGCAAAAATATAAACAATGAAATCTGAGGCAAGGAGGTTGGGCACAAAATGTAGAGAGGTGTATGAAAGATGTTGAGATTTGGAAGAGAAAGGTTAAGTATTGAGACAGTGTTTGGTTTTAGTAAGGAGAAGGTAGTTTGAATGAAAATGTGTTTGGTATTTGATGAATCCATCACAGGCCTACTCCACCAATGTGGTACTAATGCATTTTAAGTAAAGCAGATCAACTCTACTGTGTGTCTTGTCAAGTTACACCTGGACTGCTCTGGGTCAGGCAAAGAATGGGAAGAAGCTGTTGTCAGGATAAACAATGATAGACAGGCAGTAATATTGTCGGGGGAATGTGTGAGATAATGAAAAAGATGATAGTTCATAACTGTAATACTGGGTAAGGAGGGAAATAAAGCTGTGAAGGTAAAAGACAAGAACTGAGGTCGAAGTGCAAATGAATTTTCTTCAAGCATTAATAAAACAATTACCAGAGAGAGGTGGTCACAATGCATAACCTGGGCATCTCAAGAGGTTCTTGATACCTTCCATTAAGGCAATAAGATGATGTTCTATCTGACTTGGGACCAGGTGGAAGAGAGAGATGAAGATAAAATCTTTTTACTTGTTGAGGTCAAGAGACTAATAGCAAAGACAGTAAGAGAGCAGTCCATCATGGGAGCCTACATGGATATAAAATCACCAGCCATAGAACTATTGTAGAACAGCAGTGGTATCAAGGAGCAACTTGTTAGATTTTCACTTCATGAGGACCAATGATCTTGGGTTTTTCAAACGACTAGAATGAGGGCAGTGGATATTTGGATGGGAGATTGTCAAAAGGCGTGAACTTCAAAGGAGCTGGTGTTCCTTTTTAGGGAAAGGGAGTCTAGTTTCATGAAAGTACCAGTGAGAAAGAAACCACATCACAATACTTTTAGATTTATAAGATATAAGCGAAAGAAAATGCTACCCTTCTGAAGTGCAAAAGGGAGGCAGTGTTCACAAGTATAAGCAGGTTTTAGCCCAAACAGGAAAGTAAAGGAAACGCTCATAAGGAAGAATAAAGATGAAGTCAATGAGTTACCAGGAATTCTAGAAGGTGTGCTGGCAGGATCTGAGGGAGAAGGGAGGAGTGGAAGATCGTTCCAGATTAGAGGCTTTCAAAGGGCTGTGGAGATGGGAGAGTTCAACTGATGAGAGACAACTTGTGGTTTTCAGGATTGACTGAAGTAAAAAGGAATGCAGGGCATGATGGGATTAGTCCAGAAAGAGGATTTTGGTATCTTCATAAGCGATTACTCAGCCTTTGGGAAACATTAGAAAAGCTTGGAAGGGTGAAAAGCAGTTGTGATAAGCATGTCTAACTATGTAGCAGGAAACTGCATCTTCAGCACCATGAGTTACCACAGAACATAGGAGTCATAGTCTAAACACTTTTTAAATATTTATTTATTATGGATAAATGTACAGAAGAGGGTACCAGATCTCATTATAGATGATTGTGAGCCACCATGTGGTTGCTGGAAATTGAACTCAGGACCTCCAGAAGAACAGTCAGTGCTCTTAACCTCTGAGCCATCTCTCCAGCCCAGGTGTCATAATCTAAAAGAGTTTAGTAGAATTATTACAACCATTGCTTCATTACTGATTATTGAGTACTTTGGATATTTATTGTGATAAGTGACATAACTATTATTAGAACTGAATTCTCAAATAACACTTGTAAGTTGATATTAAGGTAATAATTTCCATTTGACAGTTATCTAGTCACCTACAATTTGGAGTAGGAGTACTTTGACTTCAAAGTGAATGATAAACAATGTTGATAATAGATAGTTTTGAAAAACTAGGATGAGAGAGGAAGACAAAGTCTGCTTCCAATAGTAGTTCAATGCCACAGATATCAAGTGTCTGCATCTCAGCATGGCACTAGACCATAACTCAAAAGCCTTGAGAAGCTCAACTGGACATGATGTATTCACCAAGTGACACTCAATTATAAGAAATGCAAATATTAAAATGTTCATGTTTAGACACAGTAGCAAATGGTAGGGAGAAGTGATCAGCCCCATATTTACAGGAAAGGTAGTAAAGGACCAATCAGAGTTTGCCAGGTAGACAAAAGGCAAGGCATGAGACATTCTAGAAGAAGTCAACATGAGTAAAGACACAAGTTTATCTGACCAGTAATTTTTTTTAAGTTGTTCTCACTAAGTTAGAAAGTTCAACAAGAAAAAGGTTAAAATTTGCCAAAGTGACTCATTAATATTCATAAGCATATCTTTCTTATTCCCATTATACAGATAAGAAGGAAAAAGACACAAAAATATATTTGTGTCAAGATATATTATGCAGTACTAAGGACTAAACCCAGAGCTTCACACATGCTAGGCAAGCATACTGCTAAACAAACCATATTGCCAGCCTCAAAACAGTGGATTTAAATATTAAAATTACTGAAGGAAACTGAAATACTGCTACAGTTCATTTAGTCCAATTCAGTTAGAATCACAAGGTGGATTTCAGGTATAATGTTTTTATAGTACTTCCCAGGAAATTCTTATGTCCAAAAATCATAGAAAACACTGAGTGAGTTAAAGGACAAACTGAGTGGGCAAACATACAGAGTAAGAAATGTTAAGTGGAATAGCTTCCCTACAGATAAGAGGAGATGCAAAGAAAAGTTATGTAGCAATCATAGAAACCTGCCCTCAAAAATCAGAGATGTGGTCAGTTTTCATGTGCCACAGACACTTTAACATGGTATGGTGGTTTGCATAAGAATAACCCCTCCACACACACATATACTCACATATTTGAATGCTTAGAGGTAGTGGCACTATTTGAAAAGATTAGAAGGATTAGGAGGTGTGGCGTTGTTGGAGTAGGTGTGGCTTTGTTGGAGGACGTGTTACTGGAGGCGGTATTTAAGGTTTCAAAAGGCTTAGTGTACCATTTTCTCTCAACCTCTGGATCAATATGTAGCTCTCAGCTAGTGCTTCAGTACTATGAATGCTGCTGTGCACCCTGTCTTGATGATGATAGACTAAGCCTCAGAACTGTCAGCAAGCCCTCAATTAAGTGCTTTCTTTCTTAAGAGTTGCCTTGGTCATAGTGTCTCTCCATAGCAACAGAACAGTGACTAGGACAGAAGCTGGGACCCGGCACTGGAGTATTACCATAGCAGGCCTACCATGCTGCTTATTGGCAGAATGTGACTTTGGGAATTTGGATTAGAAAAGCAGTTGAATATTTTTAAGTGGGGCTTAGTTGACCATACTTGAAGGAGAGTGGAAGGCAGTGGTGTTGAGAGCAAGGTAGACTATGGCATCCTGGCTCTAGAGGAAACCAATACTAATAAGTGTCCTAGAGATCATTCTTGTGATGTTTTGGTGAAGAATGTGGCTCTTTCTGCCCTTGTCTAAAAAAAAAAAAAAAAAAAAGTTTGACTGAGTTTTGGGTTATTGGCATTGACAGAGGAGATTCTTAAGACAGCCTAGTATAGACTCTGTTATGTAGCTATTAGTGGTCACTCTTATGCAGATCTATAACAAAGGGGAACAGCTGAGCAAGGGAAAATCCAGAATGTAGATTTGGAAGAAATGGAGCACCAGGAAGTAGAATGGAGCTAAGTCCATCGCCATATGTACTGTGCTGCCCCCTGCCATGATGATGATGGACTAAGCTTCAGAAACTGTCAGCAAGCCCCCAATTAAATGCTTTCCTTCCTAAGAGTCTCACATGGTGTCTCTTCACAGTAACAGAACAGTGACTCAGACACATAGTCACTGGATTTGATTAATACAAGGTGACTAATGAATCCGGTCAGAACAGATTTCAAGGTTAGTGGGGCCGAAGCCAGAATATGATAGATTGAGGAATGATGAGAGTAAGTGAAAGCAGAGAATGTATGTGCAGATTGATAATTTGAAACCCTTACTCTAAAAGGAAATTACAGGGCTATAATCTGAGAAGGATCTAGGATCTATAATCCTTGCAGTGGCTGGAAAAATGGTTCAGTGGTGAAGAGTGCTCTTGATGTCTCCAGTAGACAGCAGTTCATTCCAGCACCCACTTCCAGCTGTTCATCACCTCCCATTCTCTAGCTCCAGGGCATCTGATTGATGCCCTTTCCCAGCCTTTATGAGTAGTTACACATTGGCATACACACAGATATGCACACTGTGCTACTTTTATGTCAACTTGATAACAAGCTAAAATCATCTGAAAGGAAGAAACTTCAATTGAGAAAATTCCCTCCTAAGACCAGGCTGTAGGTAAGCCTTCAGGGCATTTTCTTAATTAGTGATTGATGGAGGAGGATCCAGCCTATGGTGGGTGGTGCCATTCCTGGGCCGGTGGCCTGGGTTCTGTAATTAAGAAGACTGAGCAAACTGTGAGGAGCAAGGCAGTAAGCAACACTCCTCCATGGCTTCTGTATCACCCTCTACCTCCAGATTCCTGCCATGTTTGAGTTCCTGTCCTGTCTTCCTTTGATGATGAACTATTGTATGGAACAATATAAACCCTTTCCTCCCCAGGTTGCTTTGATCATGGCATTTAATGACAACAATAGTAACCCTGACTAACACACACACACACACACACACACACACACACACACACACACACACACACAAATAAAAAACAAAGCCCCAAAATAATCAGTAAGCTATACAGAAAGGATAACAAGTCACGGACCACAGTAGAATTAGCAGGGAAAATGAAGCTCTGCTAGGAAAAGTTTAAAGATTGGTGTGGCTATGAATCTTTGGTAGCAGAGGAAAAGGAAAGCCCACTTTTACTGATTGATTTTGTCAGAAGAGACATAGACAGAGAAACTGGGGATGGGGAAATCAAGAAAGAGATTTAAAAGTTAGACTGAATGCAGCTAACAAAATTTCCTTCAAACAGGTTCTATTTTACTTTAGCTTTTACTCACCAAGTATGTATAAGTTAGAGAGTCTGAACACAGGGGCCAAACACTGGATAAACATATTTATTTAGCACAGGTAAGTTAGAGGAAAGTGGAGAGGCACTTAGATTCACCAGCATCCTTCTTTCTTAATTCTAAGTAGCATGTAAGTGATGCCAGAAGTGGTCCTCAAGGTCCACACTGCATGACGGAAAAGGTTCCTAAAAAAATAGTGCATTGAAGAGAGTAGTTTTTAATTATTGATCCAAGAAAGAAGAAAGGGGATGTTAGGCTAAGTTAACTGGCAATGCAGAGAATGCAAATCGACACAGTGATCATATGGACTGAAGTGGTGGGTATATTAGTGTGAAAAATAACAACTGAGCAAAACCCATTTATGAACAGTCTTAGGCTTGAGAATAAAGGGACCATGTTCTCTGTATACCAAGAAGTCACTGTTAGTTTGAAGATGGTTAATTTGCTCCCATGTGTTGTGACTTTTAAGATCTTTGTGACTGAATGTCAGTCTTTCTCTTTTGGTTTTCGCTATTGAGCTTTTGTATCTTATGCTCTCCTTCCTCTTACTATCCCCAAAATCATCTCTATAATCCTGGTTCTCATGTTATCATCAATTTGATTCTTTTTGCTTCCTATACCTCAAGCCGCAGCTATGGAACTTTCTGTAATGTGGCATTGGCTCTGCTTCTGTTTTTAACCTATTAAACTATTCTTTTTCTTTCATTTTTAAAAAAGATTTATTTATTTATGTATGAGTGCTCTATCTCATGTACACCTTTCTGCCAGAAGAGGGCATCAGATCCCACTATAGATGGTTGTGAGCCACCATATGGTTTCTGCAATTGAACTCAGGACATGTGGAGAGTAGGCAGTGCTCTTAACCTCTGAGCCATCTCTCTAGCCACTCCCCTCACCCCCCCTCCATCTTCCATCAATACACTAATGCAAGTATCAGTGTGGTCCCTCAGTTCTCTTTTCTATGACTTAACCTTGACTTCCCACATCTAGACCTCCATTGTGAGCATCCTGAGTTCAGACCCACATTTTAAATTTCCCATTATAAATCGTCACAAGACATTCTCCAGGTACTTCAATCTGTGCATCTCAAAAACTGGACCATCATATTTCCCCATAAAAGTACTGCTTTTTATCCCTAGGAAATTAGAAAAAAAAATGTACCTTCCAGTAATATCCTATGTGGGTTATTATAGTTTTTTTAATTGGCAAGATTCTGGGGTCTTGTTTTGTTGTCCCTTTGAATTGAGTAACTTATCTTGGAATAAAAACCAGAATTTTTTCTTTATATTCACATTCAACACTTCTGTGACTAAAATGTGTAAATATTTTCTACACTAAGTCTCTAACTCTCTGAAGATGTCAATAGGATATTCTATAATCCAATCCAGTTCCGAGGCTACAGAGAGATACTGAACATCTCGAAATTTAAAAGGAAAGCATATCTGCCTGGAGTGGATGCTGAACTTAGCCACCTTGGGACCTTGGAACCTCCTGCCCTTGCTGGGGAGGAGATAAGGAGATGGGGAGAAGAGAGAGTGACTGGGAGGAGTGGGAGGGGGAAGGGAATACATGAATAAAAAATGAGATTCTATACATAATAAAAAAGAAAAATAAAAAAATCACACTTAATTAAAAAAAATCTAAGCCCCACCATGTACATCGCACTTGAGGTGCCAAAGGCAATCTGGTGAGTCTGGAGGTATTTACAACTTTTGACCATTCCTGTACTGGCCAGGATATTCCTGAAGTCCTTGCCTTACATCTGACAACTTATTAGAGTATCTCACAGAGCCCTAGAAGATGTAGTGCAAAGGTCACGTTAAAGAATACAATTAAATATCAAGAGGACTGGAGAGGCAGAACATTGTCTATCTCCCTGCTCCTAGGATAGCTATGAATGTGGACCAATACTAAATCAAAAACTGACTTAAACCCTTTTGTGATTTCTTTTTTTCCCTAATTGTTTTGTGACAATGTGTAGGCTCTAAACAAATAAAAATTGCCTGAAGATCAGAGGACAGGGCCAGCCATAAAGTTAGCCATAGAGGTCAGGGAGTGATGGTCCACACTTTGAATCTTAGAACCTGGGAGGTGCTAAGTGATCTCTGTGAGTTCGAGTCCAGCCTAGACTATGCAAGATTATTCCAGTTTAAAAGAGAAATAGAGCCATGAAGTGGTGGCACAAACCTTTAATTCCAACACTAGGAAGGTTGAAAAAGGAAGTGATATTGGCTAGGCAGAGAAAGGAATATATGGTGGGAAGAGATAGGAGTTCAGTCCTTGCTTTCACCCTGAGCTCCCTTTGCTTTTAGCTAAAGATTCAGAGAATTCAGTTGGATGATTCCTGGAGACAGGGTCTACCCTGTTTGGCCTGAGGATTCAGTAGCAGTAAGAAGTTTCTCTAGTGGCTTGTTCCTCTGCTTCTCTGATCCTTAAGCATTTATCCCAATATTTGGCTCTGGGTTTTTATTATAAGACCAATTAGAATTCATACAACAACTTAATTTTATGGTTATCAAGCATTTGACATTGTGCTATGTCAAAAGTTTGGATGTATGTCTAAATGTATCTATGATTTCTAAATGTAGGAATTTTGATTTCCACAGAATGAAGTATGTGTCTGTGGTGGTGGTGCATGCTTTTAATCCCAGCACTGGAGAGGCAGAGGCAAGAGAATCCCTCTGAGTTCAAGGCCAGCATGATCTACAAAGTAAGTTCCAGGACAGATAGAGATACCACACAGAGAAGCCTTCTCTTGAAAAGTAAAACACAAAATAAAACAAAAAAAGGTGTGGGCCCTTTACATCAGTTGGAATGTTCCTCCTCAGCCTGAGAACTTTCTGAAATTTACAGCTGAGTTTTTCTTGAGACTTCACTGTTCTTCATAGTAACAACCCTTATCTACTTTCTCTTCCCTATAGACGGGAATGTTTCATTCTATCTCATGACCAGATCCTCTGTAGGAGTTCACCAAATATGCCATTAGCTCAAAAGATGCTCCTATCACCCCAAATCAAAGGAGTCAGAGTGCTGTGTCAGGAAATAGGGCAAAGACCAAAGATTAGGACAACAATCCTAGGAAATAACTAGGTTTAAGGAGATCTAAGGGAACAGACCAGAGATGCGTATACACTTATGACGTCATAGCCTTGGTGGTTAAAGCTTTCAGAATTAGAGTTGCCGTCACACTATACAGTTGATCTTATCCTTAACCTTTCTGACCTCTCAGACTTCAGTTGATCCTTTGTTGTCATGGATAGAAATAGTCCAGCAACTACATAACCTCTGTCTTCATTCCTGTCCCCGTTTTGTTTACAATTTGGCATTATTTGTGTAGCTTCTTTCCTCAGGTCATGATGCTGGCTCTCATCTTCACTGTTTGTGTGTGGTTTTCAACATCTACTACACTCTAATGGGATATCCAATGCTTCCCATTGGATGATTTATGGACCTTGTGGCTTTTCTCTGTGGACTGCAAATATAAGGCATTCTATGCTCACATTCATCTTCCAAACACAGTAGCTCCTGAAGGTAAATTTGAACTCAGTTTTTAAAAGTGAATGTTCTTTTACTTACAGTAAGAATTTTATAGGGATATATGCTTCTCCAGCACCTTTTAGACTGCCTCTCCTGCCCTTTTACAGCCCTTCTTGATGAGCACTCTGAGGTAGGCATCTACGTCACTCTCAGTGTCGTAAGTGACTCATTGTAGTCATTTCCTAATCCATTGGTCTTTTAGTGATCCATAAAAATATTAAGAGAAAGTATAGCTGGGTAGTAGTGTTGCATGCCTTTAATCTCAGCACTCAAGAAAGAGGTTGAAGGAGGCAGATCTCTGAGTTCAAGGACAGCCAGGTCTAACAGTGAGTTCTAGGATGGCCAGGGTGACAGAGAGAAAGCCTGTCTTAAGAAAAAAAATCAAAACGAAGCATTGCATTTCAAGGACAGCTATGGGAGACCTCTCTCAGAGTAACCCTAGGCCAGTGACTTAGACTCAGTCTGACAAGAACTTGGTGGTTTTTTAAATCTCACCACCAGTTTATTATATGTGGGATGATGAACGTAGACAATTGAGTCTCCATTTTCTGATGTTTAGTTCAAGAATCAATGCCTCTACCCATTTCACTTCCTTTGCCCATCTAGTTTTAATATTCTAAGTGCCTTGAAAGGCCTGTGGGGTCTGCTGCTTTCCCCTCCTACCTAGTAGGAAGATTGCAGGGTTTACTTATTAATGGGATGATGACATCCCAAACAGACAGTAAAGTTTAAGTTTTGCTCTTCTCCAAGGCATTTTTAATGTCTTCATCACATCTAGGGTTTTTGACCATATCCATAGGAAAATGGGCATTTATACCTTATCCTAGAATACCACCATTCTTATGATTACAGTTCCTGAACTTTTTGAAATACATGAGATTATATCATGTATTCTCAGGCATCAGATTCTACATTAAAATAATGCAGGCTTATGGCCAACTTTGTATGCCTGACTCAGTTTGCAAAAACAGAGACCCATTAGAAGTTGTTGGAAAAGGTGAGTAGCCTTAGTCCTGGGGACTTTCAGTGCTTTGGGATTCATGAGGAGTTCGAAGAGCGGACCCTGATTCCAGTTTATTCCTCATGAAATCATAAAGTGTCAGGAAAATGGTGTAAAGGAACTGACTCTTGCATATATCTTTCACTGAGGAGATAAAAACCACTCTGACTCCTTCTGCCTGCCTTAGATCTTAAGGAGTAGGAAGGCACAGCATGGCTTTTGAAGGAAAATGGGTTTGAAGAAAAAGCACAATTTCACAGGAATCCAGAAACACAGGAATAGGGGTGTTCCAGCTCAGTCACAGAATATCTGACCAGCATACATGAAACTTTAATCCCCAGTGCTGGAGTGGGAACCTTAGGGAGGGAAGAAGACATTTCATCCAATTTTAGCAACTAGCTTGAGATTGGCAGCAAAATAGGCGGACCTGAGGACAAGAAAGTGGTTTTTATGGATTCCAATAGCATGAGTGACATCTTAGGTCAGCTCTGCAGTGCTGCCTCTGATGTGACTTTGGACAGGTGCCATCGTCCTTTGGCAAATGGAGTTAGTTATGGCTTTGTGGAGTTGGGCATACACAGCTATTATAGCCAATGGAGCTTCTGGGAGAGCATGTTCCCTGAAGTTATGGAATTCAAAAATTACTTCAGCTAGAAACAAAATTAATGAATGTACCCCATGTTCTAATGCTTTCCAAGAATTCCCATGAATTCTGTTAATTCATGTTTTAAATTTTTATTTATTTTTTAAAAATCATGTGTTTAATTCTTACTGTTTGGCCTTATTTAAGTTTTAAGAGTAAATGCTTTCAATGTCCCTAAGAAAGAGATATAAGTAAAAATAAACAGTGCTCATAACATAGTAAAGAAACGTGAGTTTAGCTACATGGAATTCTACTTCATATACAATTACATGGAAATATGTTTATAAAAATGTTTAGATTTTTTGTGGTGTCTATACACCTATATGTCCATGTGTATTTGCTTCACCAGTCCCTGTGTACGAGGAAGCCACAGCTTGACTTTAGTTATCTTTCTTTATTACTCTCTGCCTGATTTTCTGAGACAGGATCATCAACAATTCATTTTACTTTGTGTGTGTGCTGAAAAGTTGTGTGGTGCAATAGTATTCTGAAAAACTGAACATTGCTTTGAGGAAGCAAAACTAAAATTATACAATAATTATTTGTAAGATACTAGTCATTCAGGGAAAAACACGAAATCATACTTTTCCCTTCCATTTCTTCCCATCCCACATGCAGTCTGGCAGCAAAGCTTGGGACTTTAGCCTCAATAGCTTCCACATCAAACTTCCATCAATATTGTCTTTGCCCCAGCCTTGAAAGGAAGCTGGTATTTGCAGTGGTCTCTTAATTTGTCCTCCTAATTCTACCCTTCCTTCTACACATTTTAAATCTGTTTTTAAATGGCCAGAATAGTCAGTTTAAAGTGAGACGCTAACATACTATTTATTTGCCCTCTATGCCTAACTTGGCTTGAGAAAAGACAACAAAATGAAACCACCACTACCACCACCACCATCAACAACAACAAAAATCCCAAAGTACTTATTCTGGTCTACAGGGCCGAGCTAAATCACAGAGCTCTGGGACTTCAATAGCTGCCACACCCCAACCTAATCCTTCTCCTCCTGACTATGCACTGATTATGGTAGCGGGCTTCCTTGGAACTTCCCCCAACTATTTGCAAGGTTTGCTCTTGCCCTCTATTGAAAAATATAATTTCTACAATATCTTGCACACTCCTTTGATATTACTATATTTCTTTCTTCCCAACAGCAGATGCTTATCATCCATATGCTTCACCTTTTTTTTTTCTTTTTTTTTTTTTTTTTTTGCTCCTAGTTACATAGGATCATTGACTTGGCCCTGGAATTTAGCCTAGTGATGCTGTTTTAGTGAATATTTGTGGACTAAATCCAAGTTAGGTTAAAAAGCAGGGTCAGTCTCCTCTGGAGTTGAAGTAGAAAAAAAGCAATAAAGGGATACAGAGGGGTTCAAAAGTTATCTTTACTCTTCTTTGTTTCTTTATTTCTTAAAAAAAAATTATTTACTCTTTCACTGATGACTTTTTTTAGATTTATTTATTTTTATTTTGTGTATATGGGTGTTTAGGCTGCATATATGACTGTGCACCACATGTGTGCTTGGTGGCTGAGGAGGCCAGAAGAGGGCATTGGATACCCTCAGTACAGTTACAGACAGTTGTAAGATACCATGTGATGCCAGAAATCAAACCCAGGCCCTGTGAAGAGCAATCCATGTTCCTAACCACTGAACCATCTCTCCAGGCTCTAACATTGTTAGCAAAAATTTGCATTCCGAAGTCCAAAGGGAGAGTTGCTATCCCCTTTTAGCCAGGGTTTCTCTCAAGGAAGGTGACTGGGGCTTCAGGACAGCCATGTTTGAGTGGTAACAGAACCCTACTTCCTTACAGGATCATATATATATACAAGCATGCTATGCTGAGAATCAACAATGGTTAGCCATAGGAAGAAATAGCCTTTTGTATATGCAATATTGGCCTCTTCTTTTCTCTAAAGCATATGTATATGTGTATCTCCCTGGGATTACATTCACTGAGCTCATATCATAGCACAGATAAAATCTTTCTCCAAATGTGGCTATCGTGATTGTTTCTTTTCCAAGTCACATCATTTTCCCTTTTCTTGTATTCTCCTCCCTCTCTCTCCCTCTCTTTCTTTTTCTGACTTCTGGTTTGCAGACTCATTTCCTGTGTTTCATATTGTTCTTTCTATCTATAATGTCTTCTCATACCATGTACTTTAAACTAACTGGATAATTTTCTTATGGGCATCATAATAGAACATAGTTCAGATTTCAAGTACAGTGATTATTGCTATAGATTCATCTGCATTCAAAATTACCCCCATTTTACAGAATTTTCCAAACAATGGTGATTCTTTCCTTTACCATCACTCAATTCATAACTCAGGAGACTATAGATTTAGATTAGATAATATACATGGATCTCTTAAACAGTCACTGGTACCTAGTTAGGCATCTGTTAATGTTAACCATTATCATTCAGTTCAGTAGAAAGGTAATAATATCCAGGTCATGACAATGTGTTCTCCTCTACATTTTGGGATATATATGTATATGTGTATAGAGGTGAAACTTCATCATTTTTTTTGGCCAGGAAAGGAGTATTTGGATCAAATCCAAAAAGAAAATAATTTGGACACATAATTTTCATGGCCATTTTTCTTGTAATATTCATAGAGAGGGCTCATGCTGAGTGTTATCTCAAGCCTCTTGACACTTTCCGTTTTACAGATTTTCTGTCTATTATGCTACATTTGCTAAAAATTTAGTTTGGCTCCACATAGCATCCATTGGACAACTACTGACTGTTTTCCAGGAATGCAGTGGTCAGTCAGATAGTATCCCCATCCAGAGAGCGCAGCATTTCTGGGATGTTTTGCTTTGGGACCCATCTTCCAAATGCTGTCTGGAGCCATGAGAATACATCAGTCTAGCATGAACATTTCTGGATTTGGCTCTGAGTCAACAACCTGTCCTTATTCGATCCCATATAGACTTTGGTGATGTCAGTGGGAGCTTTAAGGGTGTGTCTGAGAAAGACTTGAAATACAGCTTGCATTACTTCTGAATGTAAGCATTTGGACCCTAGAAGTATGATGCTCATGTGTTCTTCAGCCTTCCACTTACTGCTGTGGAAAAGGAAGGGATAAGTGAGACACATAGATCCTCAGAGTGGGAGAAGGTGCTGGCAGGAATTTCAAAATTATTAGATCTCACAGTAATCTGTGGCAATTATTCAGCTATCAGACCCTAAAATCTATCTAAAACCATAAATGTTACAATGGCATTTAACTGACAAGGATATATGTATGTGTGTGTATAATTTTATATATAATGTAAATAATAACTATATTATTTAGGGAAGTCCTTTGACTTAGCTATACAAAGGGTCACTCAGATGGTTAGTAATTTAGGCAGAACTAAGAGTTGAGGCTTCCTTTACTGCTGTTGTTCTACATAACTGTGAAGATTTGGTTTTCAACGTCTATAATTTGATGAGTTATTTGTATGGGAAGTCTCAATGTTACAATGTGCTTTTAAAATTTTAATAAAGTGTGTGTAGGTGGGCATACACCATGGTACACATGTGAAGGTCAGAGGTATCTCCCAGAGGTCAGTTCACTTCTTCCACCATGTAGCAGGTCCCAGGGATCGAATTCATGTTGTCACACTTGGTGGCAAGTGCCTTTGTCCACCGAGCCACCTTGCTGGCCCAGCAATATGATTTTCTTTAAGAGCAGGTAGAATTGATAAAGAACCAGGAAAATGATTTAATTTTACATGGAAAAAAAAATGTGATTCTTCTAACCACAGAAAATTCCTTTCCTCCCATCAAGTTTTTAGCAAGGGAAAATTGAGTCTGTTGTTCACAAAGGCTGTGTAAAGTTCTTGAGAATTAGCAACTCTTACATTTGGTCACTGATTTAGGCTCCTCTATGCAGTCCTGTTCTTGAGACGAGAGGAAAGGAGGAGGCAGGAGTTATTAAGCAACAATAAAGAGTAAGCTTCTCATCTGTGATTCTGCTATAGAATCAGAATGGACAATTATGTTATTGTGTATTTTCCACAATTAATTATTATATGTCCAAGTGACATTATACTCTAACAGAACCTATAGAATTTCTCAGTAAGGAGGGACCCTTCCAGACCATTAGGTGAAGATCTGATAGAAAGAACACAAGCTGAAAAGCATCCCTGTAGGAAGATAAGATGCTAATTTTCAAAGGCACTCAGCAGTTGGAAAATCAATTTTTCTTAACGTTGAGAATTACTGAGTGGCTAGAAAAGCATCTTACCCTATGAAATATGGTCACTGTTTAGAGCCTTTCCATTTTATTTACTATTTAAAGCATACAACAGCTAGTTAACCAACTACTTATAAAATATATTTAATGTTTAGAGGCACTCAGTGTGGTTATAAAATGATTTTAAGGGTATACAAAAATGGTACATTAACCACATTTCATGAACTATGGTTCCCTCTGGAAAAACAAAAACATTTTCCCTGGCATCCTGCGGCATCTCATCCTGAAGTTTGTAAATAGCCCACGCTGCTCAAACCGGCTGCCTCACTGGCTTTTGATGCCAGCCACTTTAGAGCACACACCAGAAAGATCAATATAACCCGTACGTAAGTGATAGAGCACCATGCACTCAAAGGCTGTTAGAATCTCCAGTAAAGAATGGCTTGACAGATGCAGTGAAATTAAGCAGTATGCACAAAACCCCAGCAAAGAGGTGGTATGGCTATAGTCCTTTCTCTGTACGTGGTAGATTGATGGGTGCATTGTGACATAAGATGCATTGAGATGAGACCTGGCCTCTGTCATGTGTATGCATTAGTGAGTTTATGACCTATGAAAATGTGGGAAGAGTCTAACAAGAGTGTTAGAAGAATGGAGCCTTTTTCCAAATGGAGAATTATGACAAGTTAGACACAAGGAGACTCAATGTCAACATAAAGAGCAAAGGGATGTTCAAAGATATTTATTTCCAGAGAGTATCCCAGTCCCTGAACATGCTCCATCACAATTCACTAATACATCATTGAAGTTCCATGGCCCTGATTATTAAGGAAAAGCGATGGAAACTTGCTTTCAACATCCAGCTCACATACTGCAGTTAAATGTGACGAGGTTTGCTTTGTTTTATTTACCTTTCTAGCCTGTTTTATGTGGCTCAACAGAGGCTGTCTAGCCCAAGACTTTGTTGTGCAAGGAACAGATGCAAAGATGAAGACTGAGAGAAACCTTGTGTAATATCATTCTTTAGTTTATTATTTACTTAGTTAAGGGGAATCTTTGTGGCAACCAATTCCCGGAAAGAAAAACTAAATTCTAAGTGGCTAGTTGCCTTGAGGCTCATTTCATACAAATGAGAATGCTAAAGCCATCAGAAAGCTCAGTGGTAGTTTTTTTTTTTTTTTTTTGTCATTTTTAAGCTTTACTTCTGGAGACTTATCAGATGGTCAAAATAAAAAAAAGGAGAAGGTCCACTTAGGCGTCTGTCAGGAAGAGCAATAACAGCCACTTTGAAATTTGTCAAGATCTTCAAAAGCCTGCCAAAACCAAACAAACCTATTTTGCCAGTACCTAGTTTACTGCTGTGTTTTCAGAAAAGCCGAACTAATCTAACAAATAGGAACTGCTGACTCCAGGCCCCTGGAGCCATCAAGTCCTCCAAAGCTGGGAAGACATTGTAAAGCCCTTGAGGGTCACAAGCTGGTGGTACAGCCTCATGTAACACAGATAGACTAAGAGACTCAACTCTGCTTCTCTTCTCACCATACTGTGGTCACCTAGGAACAACAGTCCATCTATCACAGTTCTGTAAACTAGGATGCCACGTTCTACTTTCACCAAAACATTCAAAGGCATACCAAAAGCAAGCAAACAAACAAAATCATGGTTTGGAAAGAAGCAGCAAACGTAAGACAGACATAAATATGGTAAGAATGCTGAAAATGACAGTTCAGGAACATAAAGAATAATGCTTAATATTCTAAAGACTCTAATTGGAATACACACAAACAGGGACACGGGGCAGGGGAGATGGCTCAGTCAGGGAAGGCCTGCCTTGCAACTGTGAAGACACAACTTCATAGCCCAGCAACACGTATAGAAGCCAGGCGGGGAGGGTGTAGGGACAGAGAATTCCAGGATCCAGCTGCTTGACTGGCCTAGCTGAGAAGGGAAGCTCCTGACTCAGCAGGACAATCAGCCTCAGGACAGAAGGTGGAGGGCTACTGTGGCAGGTATGCAGTGTCTGCTTCAGGCCTCCACACGGGTATGTGCATGCACCCACATACATAAAGGGTTATATATGTGAACACCTGAACACGGATACACATCACACACACACACACACACACACACACACACACACACACACGGGAAAAAAATACAGGCCCTAAAGGAATAGATGAGTAATATAAAGAAATTCTAATGAAGAATCTTAACAAACAAACAACAACAAAAAGCAAACTGCCAAATACTGCAGAAGTTAAAACAGGGTAACAAAAGTCCATGAATGCCAGGGCTGTTTGTGATCAACTAGCTGAGCTCAAAACTCAGTAGGCAAGTCTGTCAAACTAAGTCCCTTGAACTTGTAAAAGTGGAAGAAAAGAACCAACTCCATAAGCTGTCAGACCCCACGTGTATGTTACGACACACAGTGTGTCCCCTGCAATAACAATAATTTTTTTAAAATGAACAAAATAATGGTGAAACATATATATATATATATATATATATATATATATCATGGAGGAACAACATAAAAGGAGAAAGAAAAGGGGAAGAGAGAATAAGTTAGAAAGAATTGAAAATTTATCTCATTAATATCAAATACTAGACCAAAGATCTATGATTCTCAGAAAACAATAAGCAGGATAAAGTAAAGAAGTCTATACACAGCCATATTTTATTTAACTTGCAACAAATCAGAGACAAAAGGGAAAATATCTGAAGCCAGAAGAAAGAAACTATGCTAACTTCAAAGGAAAAAAAGGGAAGAAATACACTAGACGTCTCCAAAGAAATTATGAAAGCAAACAGAAAGTGAAATAAACCAAATTGCTGATAGAATAGGAAAAATATTCTATTTTTTTTAATTCATTTAACTTTAACCTCAGTGTGAAAGATAAATTTGTCTAGCAAAAATTTAGAGATTCGGTTGCTAGGAAAACCTTATTGCCAAAAATGTTTAAAGAGGTTCTTCATATGTAGAAAATGGGGAAAAAGAAGAAATAGAGAAGCAAAACATGAAGGTAAAGGTTTTCTTTTTAATTCCTGCCTGAACACCGAAAAGACTGTTTCAGACAATAACAGCAACCATGCTTTATTTGACAACTAATTTAAGGATAACCTTGAGCCAATTGAGGAGCAGCATGGTATCATCTAAAAATAGACTTGTATTAATCATAAGTGTATGCTGAAACTCCAGTGGAATAATCAAAAAGTACATAAATAAGAATGATGGAGGTGCTGAAATAGAGAAAGAAACACAAAATGCTCAATTAGAAACCACAGGAGGGGCTGGCAAGGTGGCTCGGTGGGTAAAAGGGCTTGCAGCCAAGCTTAACAGCCTGAGTTCTATCCTTGAGCCCCACATGGCGGAAGAAGAGAGCAAACTTTCACTGTTTGGTCCCTGACCTCTAAATATACACGGTGGCATTTCTCTCTCTCTCTGTCTGTCTTTCTGTCTGTCTGCTGTCTGTCTGTCTCTCTCTCTCTCTCTCTCTCTCTCTCTCTCACACACACACACACACACACAAAACCAACATAATAAAAATAAAGCCACAAGATGCAGAAATGAGTGGAAGACAGAAAACAAAACACAAAGACAATAACTATAAAGTAGCAGCAATTATATTAGATATTAATACAGCAGTGTTAAATAATCCACTTTAAATATTCATGGTATAAATATACCTCCTAAAACACATTGAAAGAATGTGGTGAACTCTAGTGTATAAGACACTCTAAGTTTAAAGACAAATAGATTAAATGAAAAGAGATAATGGTAGATCAAAGGAAAACTAAAGTAGCTACATTAATTTCAACCAGGGCAAACATTTAAGAAATGTATCTATCAGACAAAGAGAGGAGCATTGAATCATGATAGGGGACCAAGTGCTCAAGGAGATATACAATCCCTAGTGTGTTCTGTACCTAAAAACCTAATATGGATTTAAACACATTTAAAGAACAGAAACCATCAAATGTTTTCTGTTGGTATACAGTGAAATTAAAACAGAAATCAGTTACAAAGATGAAAAATCCCCCAAATGCCTGGAGATAAAACACTATATTTGGAAACAATGTGTGTGTATTTACACATGTAAATAAAGAAATATTAGGTGAACATGAAAAGGCAATTCACTAAAATTTGTGTGATGTAGCAATAGCAGTCTCTTGAGGAAAATGTATAGTACTAGGTGTACGCATTGGGGAAGACTAAAGATCTGAACTCAATACTGTAAACCTTCACTTATGAAGTAAAAAAAAGTAAATCTGATGGAGAAAGGAAATACTAAAAATTAAATATTAAAAAGGAACTCTTCAGAGAAAAATAATCAACTAAACCAAAAATTGACTTCTTGAATCAATAAGAATCCAGGCAGGATGCCTACGGAAAAAAATGACAGGATTAATATCCATAAAAGGATGTAGCTCTGATCTTATGGACATCCCAAGAACACTTTAGGAATATGTTTTTAGCAACTCTACCCACAGATTTGGTAACTCAGATGGAATCTACCAATTTTTTATAAGGCCCAAATCTTCAGAATGCAGTTTTATCAGTAATTTACAACTGTCTTGAACACTAGATGTGTAGCTCAGTGGTAGAGCATATGCTTAACATCCAGGAAGCCTCATGTTCAAACCACAGCAGCAAAATAAAAGAAGACAAAAGAATAGACACAACAAACAAAAAGAACCAATCAAACACAAACTTCTAGAGCAGCCGTCATCAAGGCCAGATGGATTCAGTGATTACTTCTATTAAACATTTAAACAAGAACATCTATCATTTCTTTATCATCTTGTCCCTCATCCCTAGCCCAGAAGACAGAAGCAGGAGTGTTTCCTTCCTCAACCTATTAGGCCAATGTCCCTCTAATAGAAACACAGACAAGGAGTTACAAGAAAAAACTACATAGACCAATACAAAGATAGAGGTAAAGAATCAAATCCAGTAATGTCTAAAAGTAATTTTTTACTATGATTAAATTGGGACTTATGATTTTACAAGGCTAATTCAATATTCAAAACTCAATTAGTATAGTCTATCATACCAGCAAGCTAAAAACAATTAGATAGTTTTTTTTATGAAGAAAGTATTTTACAAAATTCAATACCCATTCCTCATAAAGACTCCTAAAAAATTAGATTCCTCAACCTGAAAAACAAAACAAAAGTTCCAAACCCTGTAAGATGCTGTAGCTAGTGTCCTTCTAAGATGAGGGAAGCATTTGTACCTTCTCACTATACACTTTTGACAACATATTGGAGGCTCTGGCCCCTTCAGTACAAAAAGAAAGACAGGTATACAGATAAGAAATGATTAAAACGCTCCTAATTCATAGATGATAGAAATGAATCAACCAAAACTATCAGAACTGATAAGTGATTGAAGCACAGCTGAAGGAGACAAATGCCCTTAGCCTTTTCTGTTTGTTTATTTGTGTGTGGGGAGGAAGGGAGCTACCCCGAGATAGATCTCAAGCTGGCATACGCTTGTCCCTGCCAGGGTGCAGAGGACAGACAAGTGACTTTCTGGAACTGGCTCTCTCCCTCTACCTTGTGGCTTCTAGGGTTCATTTAGGTTCAAGGCTACACTTAACAGCATATTTTACCCCCGGGCCATTTCACTGGATCCCTTGCTGTCTTGTGTACCAGCACTCAATAATTAAGCATTTTGATTTCTAAATATGCCACAATTTCCATTAGCATATCCCAAAATGAACTGTGTAGACACAAATTTAACAGAATACCTTTAAAACATATAGAAAGGCCCCCACCCCCAAACAAAAGAACTAAATAGAGTCTATGTTTGTGGGTAAAAAAGATTCCATATTGTTAGTATATTCTACATTGATCTATTGAATGCAACAAGCACTAAGCCACCCCCCACCCCCATGTGTGATGTGTATCTGCATATAGATACCAGAGAACAATATCCAAAACATCCGATGTTGTTACTCAGGAACTGACACTTTTTTTTTTTTTTTTCTGAGACAGAGTTGTCACTAGCTTAGAACTTAAAATCACCAAGGATGCTTACTGGGTAGCTAGCAAGTCCCAGGGATATGCCTCTCTCTCTTTATTTATTTATTTATTTATTTATTTATTTATTTATTTATTATCTATTTTTATTTTATTATTATGAACAAAGAAGTCACACTTTCTATCCTTGTATATCCTTATTCAAGGTCCCTTCCCCCTCCCTATCTCTCTTGCCTCCCCAGTATCATTAGGGTTTCAAGTGTAAACCACTTCTGGAATTAGTTGCCTGCCTCTCTCCCTCCCTGCCTGCCTCTTTCCCTCTCTTCCTTCCTCCCTCAAACTTAGTTATTACCCAAATCCTTAAGACCAACATAGAGAAATTAAAGACTGAGGATAGCCAATACTGTATTGAAGAACTATGTTAGATGGCTGGATAACACTTGTCTTCTAGAACCAGACTAAAGCTGCAGCCATCAAGACAGTGTGATTCATATGAAAGAACAGACAAATAGGCCCATGGAACAGAATGGAGAGTCCAGAAACAGTAGCTATAGACATAGTCAAATATCTTTGGTAAAGGTAATATAATGGAGAAATAATGTTTTTAGTAAATGGTGCTCAAGTGGACACAGAACTAAACAGGATTTTACAATCCTCGGGGAAAAGTCTCTCAACACTGATAACAAAATGATAACAGAATGAGAAATTGTGTGGTAAGCTTAGTAGACAGGTTGGCAAGGTTTCTATTGTCTGTTTTGCAGTGCTGGGGACTGAACCTCTGGTCTCACGCATCCTAGGAATGTATCCCATGGCTAAACTATGCTCTCAGCCAGGTGGTCTCTTAGGAAACTTAACATAGCTACCATGCCACAATTCAGCCACAACATCCTCCAAATTTACTCAGATGGACTGAAACCTTACATTCGTATAAAAACCCACACACTTGAACACAGATATTTCTAACAATATTTATTTATAATTTCCCCAACTGGAAAGCAACCAAGATTTTCTTCAGCAGGAGAAGTGAAAAAAAAAAAAAAACAAAAAAACAAAAAAACAAAAACCAACAACAGTGGAACACCAAAATAATACAATTTTATCTAGTGCTGAAAACAAATGAGCTATTAAGTCATGAAAGGGCATAAGGAAAACATATATGTACATTACTATGTGAAATAAGCCAACTAGAAAGGTTACATACTGTATTAATCTATAAAGCAATCTTTGCACATAATTAAGTAAACAGTTATGGATCCTTCCTTGGTTTCCAGAGATTTGGAGGAAGGAATGATGAAAAGATGGAATGAAATGTTTTTTTTTTTTTTTTTTTTTTTTTAAAGATGGTGGTTATCATGGCAGACACACAAAATATTTGCCCAAGCCTAAAGTATACAAAGGGCAAATGATACAGCAGGCAAAACTGGACTGATAATGACCTAGTGACATCAACTCACCATGTCTAACAAATGGCCATGTGGTCTGTAACGATGATAACGGAGAGGTTGAGCTGTGCCTATATGGCCTCAGAGAGTTTGCAGAAGCCTCCCTGTATTTCTCATGTCATTTTACTGAAAAATCCCAAAACTGTTCTAGAACACCTGTTCCTGGCTCATGCAAGCCACCTAATTAAACTTAGTGGATAACAAACAACAAAACAAAACAATGCAAAAACAAAACAACAAGGATGTAGGTGTGGGACTATTTGCGAAAAGGCATTTCAGTGGGTAGGAGAATCACAGTGGGTGATGGGGGACATTCTCCAAAAAACATTCATATGAATGTATGAAACTTCTGAAAAAGAAAACTGCTAAACAAAAGATGTTAGGCATTCGATGAACTTAAAATGGATATTATAGTATTTAGCAAACACAGCTCTTGTATTACACTAACCATTACACTTTTTAAAGGACCATGGTATTTTCAAACTGACAAATACAGCAACAGAATCTCCAATACAACTTACTGTGGACGTTGGGAGATTAAGTTCTGTTAACACACTGAAACTGATGGTAAAGATGAAGTCAATAAAGTTTTGAACCAAACTTTTTTCCTTTTGCTTGAGAAAAAATGTCAGCAGAGATTAGTGCTTTAAGATTTCATTCATGTCTATGCCTTCTCTCTTTCTAATGAGAGGGATGCTTTTCCATGTGGACCAGTTCTAAACAAATGTTAATACGTGCATGGTGAGCTATTCCACATCTGGGCTTCCTCTCAAGAAATGGCCAAGAAAACTAAATTGCCTTCAGGTAGGGTTGCTGAAGGCCATGCTACAGAATTTGGTAGCTTTAAGGCCCCGTCGGCAGACAAACCTGGCTCTAGCTATCGGGACCATGCCTCTGCATGTGCTTAGGTCCGTCTCTGACTGTGTCTTCGATGGGATCTGTGTGACTCACTGTGGTGCCGGGAAGGATATGGAGTTGACTCTCTGCTTCGGTGATGGGTGTAGACTCTGCGGATGGGACCTGGCCTTTGTTCACGATCTGTAGAGATGGTATCCCTGGAATATTCATGCCTGTGACTTGATGAATCTCTGTGGGATGGCTGCTGCTGTGAAGATTGAGTGGAGGTCATGGGCTCTTCTCTGCGGCTTGGGAGGTTTCGAGGGTGAGAGGAAGATCTATGAGAGCTGTGGCGGTGGTACCTGGGAGAGGAAGAGCGCCCGGACACAGAGTGTTCACGATGCTCCCATCTATGGTGGTCTCGAGGCTGCCTTCTATCTGCCCGGTCTGGCTGTCCTTCTGCAGGGACATCCCTGATCCATCTGCCCACAGCATTGTGTGCTGGGAGGACCACGCCCCAGGCGTCTGCCACGTGCGCCAGCAGCAGCTGCGAGAGATAGCGGTGCGCACGCTCATCCCAGTGTACCCCATCGCTCAGCCGGTGCTGCCCCGCATGGCGGAAGTGGAAATGGAGGTCCAGTACATCAAAGCCACGCCTTACTGCCTCTGCTGAGCTGTAGAAATTAGCCTCTATCACATCTTCGCGCAGGTGTGAAGGGCAGGCTGGAGCATTAGGCATCACGAAGCCCCCAGATACGACCTCAGCCACTGGCATGGCGGTGTTCCACACCACGAGACAAGAGGCTGGTAGCACCTGATCCAGCCGTCGGAACAGCTTCTCCAGGTCTTCTCGGTAGCTCCTTCGGAAGTTGCGTCCATATCGGGACAAGTCCCAGAGGCATGAATTTATGACCACCAAGTCTGGGGCATACCGATCCCAGCGCAGTTGCTGCAAAATATCCTCGACGTAGGGCGAGTAGGCTCGGGTGAGGAAATAGAAGCGCACCAAGTGACGGCCTGAACAGAACTGGCGCACCTCGCGGTAGTGGGTACCATTGTGCATGTGTCCCCACCTGCCGCCCTCTAACAACACATCATGCTCAAAGCTAAGTTCACCTTTGCTTTTCAGCTGACTGGAAGACAGCAGGCAGTCCTTCTGAAGCAGGAGAACCATGTCCTTGTACACAGCGCGCTGGATGGAGTCTCCCAGGATTACAACAAACTTGTTGTGCAATAGCTGCTGAACGTCGTGAGCTCGGAGGTGGGGCATGATGGCTTCCTTCTCGGACGGGTTGGAAGAAACTCAGAGAAACAGGGAAGTTTACCGAAGGGCTCTGGGTGCGGCCTTCGGGCTGTGGGATGAAGGACCGAGAGCTTGAACTGCGTCTGCAGGCTGCCTCATCCGGTTTGCCACAGCCCACGGCGTGACCTCTGAACCCTGGAAAGCATTGCGTGAGTTCATGCTCCACCTGCTGGAGTATTAGTGAAACAACCCAGCAGGAAGCCGTGGTCCCCAGCAAGGATAGAGTTAGCGGAAGTTCTGGGTGCTTGGGCATCTTGCTTCTGCTGGATAGAACGACCTCAGCCAGGGTCTCCGCCAGGCTAAGGTTTTCTCTGCGGCTTGCATCCCACTAATGCCCACAGCTCCATCCGGAATAATGTTGTTTCCTCTTGTTTTCTTTACCACGCTCTTCACTGGGTGATTTTTTTTTTTCATTATGATTGACTGCATTGTGGGAAGAATCTGTTCTGGAGTGTAGAATCCAGCCTGCCACTCACTGATCTATTGCCACGATGCCACTGCAGGCCAGGATTGGCAGAACACATGGTGCCTTGTAAGAAATAATAAGAGGTTCCTCACATATCTTTTATCGGCTTTCCCGTAACCGTGTTATCTTTGAGGACTATGGTACCTCCGTACCAAGGCATACACACCATTTCTTCCTTCATGTTACATTTTGTGCTTCCATTGCCTTCCCGTGTCTCCTCTATTGATCATTTTCTAATCTGTACTTGCACAATTTACCATTTCAGGAATTCTATGTATGTGGAATTGTACAGTGTGTGACCATGTGGAATCTCCCACAGCTCCCACATAGTCCACTGGATTGTCAACTTTCTGAAGTCTGTATCTATTTTCTAATTTACTAGTGATGGAAATGTCAGTGCTTTGTTCTTTTTCTTATCGATCTCTGAACCTGTTCGTTGAAAGGACATCTGGGTTGTTTGCAGGTTTTGTCTGTCACAAATGGGCACTTTTGAGCATACTTTGTACAGGTTTTGAGTGGGCCTGTATTGTTTTAGATTTGAAATAAGCCTAATATTGTCAATTGTAAGGTTATAGGATGATTGTACAAATAATGCATTAAGAAAGGCCCTTGCTTATCTAATGTAGCTCATGCAATGTAGTCCTAACATTTCAAGAGACAAGTGGACAGTAAGTTTGGGACCAGCCTGGGCTATTTAGCACACAGTGAAACTTAGTATCAAAACAGTTGAGAAAACAAAAATCTCAGACTGTTTTCTGGAGTGGCTGGACCCATTCTCACTGGTATAAATAACAGTTTTGTGAATAACGTTTTTAATCTCTTTCTGGATTGTCACTTGCAGAGCCTAAATATGTGAAACTCCAAATCTTTCAAGTATTTGCACTCAAACAAGTCTGACACCAAGGAGTCAACAACAAAAAGCCTTTCATTATCCTCCATGGGTGCCCTTGTGGATGCTATTAAGCCCGATGGAATTTACTTTTAAAATTCCCTTGTCACTGGGTTATCTTAGCCCCTTTAACAGATGTTTGGAAAACCCAGTGGAATAGTGTTTCATTTGGGAACCAAGAGAAACCACAGATTTGTTTACCTTGGCAGGTATGTGAAGAATGGTTAGGTTTGGTTTTGAAGTTCGAAATCACCCCTTTCTCTGTGTTCAGAAAGAAGGCAAGGGAGAGGACGAGGTCTTACCTTCCGGTGTGGTTCTGTAAGTGAAATTGTCCCCTGACAGTTTTGTATAATGCATATGCTGCTTTAGGCAGGTGGAACTTCCGAGATTCTTCTGTTCACACCTCCTCGTGTGCTTGTGTTCCTTTCCTAAGTGCCTCTATTTGCTTAGTTTTTATTTCTGTAGAGACAAGTGTCTTGCACATTTAGTTTCACTTTACTAAAATTGTTCTTCTAAGGTGGCTGTTGATAGTTTGAGAAATAGTGAAGGAAACAATTTCTAAGATAATTTTACACTATGACAATATATAACTATGAATCTGTGAGTAGAAACGTAAAGCAATGCCTTTTGGCACATTACTTTTGTAGAATATGGAAAAATATTTCTTATTCTAGTAATCTTTTGAAACGACCTTCCAGATATCTCTTTGTACTTTGGCTAAGCACACACACTAAAAAAAAAAAAAAATAAAAAGTAAAGAGTAAAGAAAGACCATGTCCATAGCTATCTGTGTTGGTATATAATCTGGATCTCTAATCCAAGAGCTTGACACTGTTTTTTGACTCCCATGCTGTGAAATGTAAATTTCTAATTATGTATCAACATTTAGTTTCTTTTTCACTAGATAAAGAGGATGGCATATCCAGTTGGTGAGATAAAGCTTTTTTGAGATGGCAGGAAATACAGATGAGTAAGTATGTCCCCTGTACATAAATAAATAACCTAAAATCATAAAACAAAGCCAAAATGAGAGAGAGAAGTGAATAGGTAGAGGTGTATATTCACACCCATGTATGAGTCTAGGCCAAGAGAGGCTGGAAGAGTCAGATTTAAATTTGTATTGTAATAGTTTCACTCTTAAGTTCCTCTGCATTTAGAACATCATTCTAATTATAAGAGTTTAGTTAACCATGTTGATGGTCAGAAATGAGTGAAAGAAAAATAATGGGGCTGGAGAGATGGCTCAGAAGTTAAGAGCAGTGACTGTTCTTCATGAGGTCCTGAGTTCAATTCCCAGCAACCACATGGTGGCTCACAACCATCTATGATGACATCTGGTACCCTCTTCTGTATACTGTATACATAATAAATTATATTTTAAAAAAAGAAAAGAAAAATAATGACCTAAGAAGGCATAAAGAATGAAAATATAGATATAGTTAATAAAGAGATATACTCATTGGCCAGAGAGGCCTTTGCAGACTGTCCTTGGCCTGTCCTCTTTGCCTCTTGCCACAGTTTCTATATCCTGCTTTTTTTTTATAGCCCTTACTATTACATGACATTTTATTGTTATTATTTTATTATTATATTATTATTTTCTTATTTCATCAATTTAAAACCTTAGGAGAAAATGACTTGTTTTCATTTGTTCATTTTTTCCTTGCCTTTTAAAATGATTTTGACTTTGTAGCCAGTCAGTCAATAAATGCTTGTGTGATTAAAAGCACTGAAAATTCATTACTGGGAGAGATCTTTTAAAAAACGGCCCCAAACACCCACCTAATGCTTGCATTGCCTAAGTAATACATCTGCTGTGGAGTCATTCACTCTGTGTTCCTATACTCAGTCATGTGTCATAGCCATGGAAAAGTGCTTTCCCTGAGAGTGTGTTCTATCCTCAGGAAACATCAGATGATATGCCTTGAGAATGTGTACTGGAGATACTATCTTTAAAGAAGGAAGGGACAAAAGGGAGAAGGAAGGAGATGGAGATGGTAAGAAGGAAGGAGAAAGGGAAAGAAAACTGGATTATTAAAAGGTTTGGATTTGGGGTCATGTCAGCATCCATGGTCCTACTACAGCAGGGTCTGTGTTGATGTCCATAGCTAGTGTTAGCACCGAAGGCCATGTGGATATCTATGTCATGCCAGAACCCATGATAGTGTCCACAGGTTATGATTCTGCTGAGGGTCATGTTGATGTAAGTGGCTCACACTGCCACCTGAGGCCATGTTGATATCCTTGGCCTGTGTTGCTAGCAAGGGCTATAATGGGACCTATGGCCTGTACAGTGGCAGAGGCCCTGTTAATATCCATGTCCTGGACTGCCTTTAGAGATCATACTGAGCCCTGTGACGCATGCTGACACTCGATACCATGTGAATGCCCAAACCCATGCTGTCTCCAGAAACCATGTATAAGTCTGTGGTCAATGCTTCCCCTCACTGTAAAGGGCAAAGAATCTACTTTTTCCATGGTATGGATGACTGCTGACTCACAGTTGAGAAAGGGACACATAGAAGGCTTATGTGTCAATCCTTATCTCTCCAAAAGTAACAGCCTAGACAGAAAGCCATTGAGGAGAACTCTCAAAAATTTTGATAAGGATACTGACGTGTAGCTCTCCACAAGGGCAGAGGTGCGGGCAGGGTAAGACTCAGTTATCAACTGGAGTTTGACCCAGTTCCAGTGAGTATATAGACAATGCAGATTGGAGTACTTTTTCCCTCGGTGTGTGTGTGTGTGTGTGGGGGGGGTCCCAAAGGTTGTGGGGCAGACCTGGGAGGACTGAGGTGTGAGTGTGCTTAAGGTTCATGATATGAAATTCCCAAATCAGTAAAGTATTATGAAAAAAGTCTGATTTTTTTTAAAATACCATTGTTTGATATCTTGTGATTGTTGAGGATTGTCGTAATTATTCTCCCATATCTTTAATGTTACTTGGGTACCTTTAGTCTCTGTGTCCTTTTTATATTAGCCTTAAGTCTCTGCAATTATTTTTAATACCAAGGCATGGTTCTCATTGTGTATTAACGCATAGCTATATCTTGAGCAAAATGGTGGGCAATTCAGCAATTCGTCACCATGCCACACACAGCAAGAGCTGCTCTGTGTGGTAATAATGTGCATTCTTGTCAGATGATGTTTTTTTCTCTCCCCAAAGGGCTGAGTTGTTGACACAAATTCTCTGTCTTGTACATTTGGTGGTGGTGATAATGAGGAAAACAAGCATATTTTTTACTGCATCATGTCCCTTATTTTTATTTTGCTTGTTTATTGACCAGTAATAACAAAACCTTCAAATTCAAATTGTCATTTTATTAGTTGCTAAGGCCATGCCAGCTTTTGAGGTACATTCAATTTAAATACCTTTTTCTCTTCCTAATTACTCTTTTCAGAAGGCATCACAAGACATCTGCAAATCCGGTTTTCCAGGTGTGGTTTGATCAACACAATTCTAGATTTGGATTATCACCTCTTTTGTTATTAATGCTGCCTAAAATCTAATCTTTTTTTTTTCTAAGGATAATCCACTGCTGTCATGACTCATTTTGCCTTTACTTTTTACTATACTGTCTGAGTCATTTTAAGACATGATAAATATTAACTTTCTTGTCCTAAGTCTGTGCCTCTGGCCTTTTAATTTTGAGAACAAATATAAAGACGTTTTACTGTTAGGCTTATTTCATTGTTCCTGTTTGCCAAGATATTTTATTCTATTGCTGTAATTTGTTTTTGAAGTTTTGGGTTCTAACTTTACCATCCTGGTTGCTTCATGCCCTTCTTAGGAATATGCAAGCCATGCTTGATAAAAGATCGTTCTTTAGTCAATAGTAAATAATTGCCCTAGATAGGACAAGCTGCAGTGTACATTTACCTCTCTTCCAGTTTTTTGTCCAGCCTTCAGAACCTTTGGATATAATGGTTTAACCCATTACTGACCTTTGCCTCTAGAAAATCCTTTTCTACCTTTTCCAAGATGAACTTTCTGTAGCTATCGCATGCATTTGTAAAGTCTTTACAGACTAGACTTACAGGTTTCATGTGACAGCATGACCTCACAAAGATATGCAGGTTGTCCTCCCTGCTTCTCCCAGTCCACTCTGCCCTGTTTCGTGCTCTTAGATGCTGTTCTCTTTGTACTGCATTAGCTGGATTCCTTTGTCCTGAACTAACTGGAGATTGCAGGAGAGTAAAGGGAATGAGACTGTGGCCTGCATTTCATCAGATTCCTTTCTTACAGCTGCACATAATACAGTATGTTTAGCATTGGATAAGTGGCTTAATTCTTCCAAAGGCTTGAAAGTCCATCCAGTGAACTCTTTCCCTTGCCTAAAGAGATAAAACTAGGAAACTGTGCAGATTCTCAGATGCCCCTGCAGCCCTGCTGCTTGGACATCTAAAGGTCAGAGACTTCCTGCTTGTGTGACCATCTCCTCTCCGGCTCCAGGTTTGATTTAATGTTCTGTGGTTCCTAGTTTGAAATCCATGGTCTGTTTTGAAAGGGGCCATGCAAACTATGTAGCCAGTCTTGCTGGGGGTGGTGCTGGTTTCCCTCAGCCCCGGCACCATCCCCATGCTTGTATAGCATATACTTTCTTATATGTGCCATTTGCTCCCTGCTGGGGCTCTGACTCATACAGAAAGAACTGTGATGAGTCAAATTTGTTCTTGTGAGGCTCTGTTGATTCCAAGTGATCATCAGTTCTTTATGTTCTCCACACCTATTCCTTTGTGTAAAAAATTCGAAAATCTTAGCTGTAGTCAATAGAACACTTCACACTAATTTGCTATGGCTCCATTTGTCTAATTTTTTCAAGATTGGTTAGCATTTTCTGGCATATGATTTTCTTCCCCACTGCTGTTTTGAGCTCTTCAAAGGCCACTGGCAATGCTTAATGATCTAATTTACAGGCTCTTTAGAAACCTCTAGAGAACATTTAGACACAGCTAACATTCCAGGTTCCCCTTATCAATACACTCTGCCTCATCCATCCCCAGAGAGGAGAGCCTTGCTCTGTTATCATTGAAGATATTAATATCAAACATCTTTTTTTCTTTAGCTTCTTCTTGAACTGATAAAAGACTTCCACCAATTTAGTATCACAAACTTTCTAAATTCACCAATTCCATGACATGTTCTTACTGAGTCCCTGAGAAGTTACTTACTGAGTCCCTGAAGAGGGCCAAGATAATAACAAAGCACAAATCTATATTTTACCCCCTTCTGCATCTAAGGAAAAATGTTGTTCCATTTTTTTTGTTGTTGTTTGTTTTTCTTTTGATTTTGTTGTTGTTTTGTAGTTGTTTTTTATGCTACCCTGATTGGAGTCCTCCGAACTCAAAAGGCATTGTTTTTCAACAGAAAAAGCCTAGAGCAAGATGTGGGCAGAGGGTCCAAATTTGGATTATAAAGTGAAAGCATGTTAGGGAACATTTAGATGATAGATAAAGAAAAACTATACCTTGTCTTATTACACATGTCTGTTCTGGGGACACCTGTGTGAGTTTCTTCTCATAGCTTTCTTGGTGGGTACCATGTTGCTTGAATTTGCACACTCAGGCTAGCCAGTGGGCCAGTGATGCTTAGACTGTCCCCTCAGACTCTGAGCTCAGAAGCCACAGTGGTTTCTTTTAACTATCTCACCCCTCTCTTCCTCTGTGGCTTCATTATTTGTACTTATTCTATTAGAATTGCATTTGTGTAGACTTCTGAAATCATCTCCCCTCTCCCTATTTCCTGGCATAAAACCCAAGTTTATTTTTTATTTTTTTAAATAAAAATAAATCTTGTCCACTATTCTTCAGCCTCATCTGTAGAAAATAGTTCTAGTGGGTAGTTCAGATGAATAAAATAAATGTTCTGTGATAAATATTTAGAAAAGGCTGCTTCCATTGTCTTAGTCCATTTAGGGCCAGCTAATACTCATCTACCTTATTAATATGGTCTGTTGTTGTTGTTAGCTCTGTGTAAGGTTTTTATTTGTAATTGTGCTAGTATAACAAAATACCTGAGATATGGAAATTTATAAAGCACATTAAGTTCAAAGATGAGGAGCTTGGATTGTTTGGGGGGTATTCCTTGTTTTTATTTTTCCTTCATTGGAAATAGATTTGTTTTTCTTGCATTATATATCCTGGCTTCCTACAGTTTCCCCTACGTCTACTCTTCACAGTTTCTCCCTGGTCCCCTCCTGTCAGGATCCACTCCATTTCTGTCTCTTATTAGAAAAAAGCAAGCTTCTAAGGGATAATAATAAAACATAACAAAATATAATACAAGACAAAAGCCATCACATCAAAGTTGAACAAAGACTAATAACCAGAAACAAAACAAAACAAAACAAGAGTGCAAGAGAAGGCATAAGAATCAAGGACTTGGTTTGCACATTCAGGAATTACATAAAAACACTAAACTGGAAGCCATCATATATACCCCAAGGGCCTTCTACATACCCATGTAGGCCCCGTGCATGCTGCCTCAGTCTCTGTGATTTCATAGGAGCTGTGATCGTGTTGATTTAGAGGGCCTTGTTTTCTTGGTATTCCCCATCCCCTCAGGCTCTTACTCTTCTTCCGGATTCCTCTTCCTTTAGGTTGCCGGTGCCCTGAGGGCTGATGGAGACCTAACATTCATGTCTGACTGTTCCAACGTCTCTCACTCTCTGCATAATGTTTGACAGTGGGTCTCTGTATTTGTTTTCATCTTCAGCAGGAGGAAGCTTCTCACTGAGATATTTCTTGCTGTATCATCGCACAGTAGAAAGTGAGAGTTTAAGAGGGGCCAAGCTGTTGAGCAGTCACCTCCAGCTGCTATATCATCAGCATTAATCCTCATGACTTAATCCTCATGGGATCCCAAGAGGCCATACTTCCCTACACTGAAGTTGTGGGGATTAAGTTTCTGACACATGTTATTGTGATGACATATTCAAATCATAACCATCCTCTCTGGCTCACCAAATTCATAATCTTCTAACATATGAAACATTCACTATGGCCAGAGCACTCCAGAATATTAGTGCATCCCAGACCCAACTAAAAGTATGAAGTTCTGACCTTGTGTGCATCACATATGAATATGAGATTTAAGGCACAATTTGCCCTAAGGGCAGATTGCCTCCCCCCCCCCCAAGTAAAATTAAAGTCCACTTGTTTCTAAAATACAAGAGTGACATAGGCATAGGACAAATCAGTATGCTGAGGGGACTTGAATGAAACTGAACTTCAGCTGGGAAGATAAGAGAGATAAGAGTAAGCCTTAAATCTTCAGGATAATCCCTTGACTTCTTCTACTTGGATTCCCTGCAGTGGGAATTGGGCCTCTGAAGTTTCAGGTGATCTCTTCCATAGATGCTGGGCTCAGTTTACTTAGCAACTCCTAGCATTTTATGGAGCTGCATACCATGCTCCACTAAGACTTCCTCTTAGAGGCTGACCATGCCATGACTCCATTTGCAATGCATTTGGGAGGACTTCCTAGGGATATTTTCTCTATGGCAACACCGTCTTTCCTAGCATTCTGTGACGTCCATTGAAATCTCTTTTGTGGGCTATCATAAGCCTATCACAAGCTGGAGTTTCAATTCAAGAGTGGCCCAGGGAAGACTGGTCTGTGAGCATGTCTGTTGGGGACTGTCTTGATTGTTATTTAGAGTAGGATAGGCCACCCCACTATGGGTAGCACCATCCATAGGCATGAGATCCAGTACTACATAAGGAAGCTAGCTGAGTAGAAACCAGTTTGCAAGTGAGTCAGAAAGCATCATTCTGTCATCGTTTCTGCTGTACTCTTTTGGCTGTGAGTTCCTGCTTTGATTCTTTCACTGATGGACTGGGATCTAAAATTTTAAGTAAAACAAAGCTTTTCTTCCTCTAAGTTTTATCAAATGTTTAAAACAAATGTTTCAATCAAAGTGACAGACATAAAACTGAAAACATGGCCCCATAGTTCCTGAATTTGTTTGTCCATAGTATTAGTATTAGCATAATATGGTTGTTGGCACAGTTTATCGATAGAACCTTCAGAAACAGTGAGTTGAGACACATATGACTTACCTGAAGTAAGGCTGTGGTGGTGAGACATTGCTAGAATTCAGTGCTGAGATCTTATATATCTGAATATTTTGAACTCAGGATTCTAATTTGCCTGAGAAAACTCTTAAAATCCATGTGGGGGTCTTTTATTTTTTCTATTACCCAAGTGAACAGAACAGGATCTGGTCTCCCTCTAAGCTTTATAGAAAACAGTTACATGGTTACTCCCTGAGTGTCAACCTAACATTTTATTTTCCATGGAAAGACTTAGAGATTTCTACTCCTCTTCCCTTTTAATCTCACACTCCAACTTTAAAATCATTTTTTCTTTTCGTTTACTACAAGCAGCTGAAGTAAACCATGGATCACCCTGAACAATTTTCTGTTTAATGGTTTGTTCTCCATATATCCAAACTCATAATTGTTTTCTAACCTTAGGAGCTCTGAGGAAAACTACTTATATGGTGCATTTCCCTTTGGTTTCTTAGGACAGTCTGTCCTCAAAAGTATTTCTTTTTATAGAGAATTTAATTTGTTAATTTTAAATGTATGATTGCTTTATATACATGTTTGTGGGTGAATCATGTGTATACTTGGTGCTAGAGGGGGCTGGAGGAGAACTCCAGATGCCCTAGATATTATAAGCCCCCATGAGGCTGCAGGGAACTGAACCCATTTCACTTGCAAGAACAGCAAGAGTTCTTAAGCACCAAACCCTGAAGTAGGTTTCTTAAACCATTTGTATACTATGTTAGAAAATGTGAAGCTTCAATACCATCAAATTTCTACAATATTCATTGTAGTTCCCTCCTGAGAAACTTAGCTTTAACCAGATCCTTTAAATTTTATAAATATTTTTATTTTAATCTCCCCATGTAAAATCAGTCACTATATTAGTTTTATCAACATATTTCCTTAACTGTTAATAATCAAAATCAGTGTTTCCCCATCTACAGATTACTTTTGGAGAGTCAATATATGAAAATGTGGTCAGAGAAAGGCCAATGGAAAAAAATTTTGTTCAAACTTTCTAATATGTCTTAAGGAAATATTCCTTCCTAATGCATTTTTGTATACTAAAAGGAACCAATCTATCTCTTTTCTTTGTATTTATTCTGTTAATAATGTGATACCAGAGTCTGTGGTTTAAGTGCATGCAAATTATTATACTGAAATTTAATTTTGTTGAAATTAAATTTTAATTTAACATTTAATAAAAAATGTCAGTGTGTCTTAGTGCTCTAGCTTGCTTTTCTGTTGCCATGGCAAAAGCAATTTAGGGAAAGAAATGGTTAATTTCGGCTCATATTTCCAGGCCACAGGCCATCATCAGGACAGAAACTCAAAGCAGGACCAGAAGCAGAAACCACGTAAGAACTGCTTACTGGCTCACTGACTTCAGGCTCATGTTCAGCCAACTTTCTTTATAGCCTGGGCCCATTTGCATAGGGATGGCATTGCTCATAGTGAGCTGGGGCCTTCCACATATTCACCAGTCAAGATAGTCCCTGAAGCTATGGCCTGTTATTTACTCTATCCCTCAATTAAGACTCTCTTTTTCTAGGTGTCCCTTGATTAAACTAACCAGGATAGCTAGTATTTGAACATGAGACTTTTAGAGGATACATTAGCCATGAAGGTAAACTCACCAGGGGTAGGATTAGGGTTTTTATATAAAGATTTGTGTGAACAGAGCCCATTTGTTTCACTCTTCTACCCTGTGAGCAAACTGGGCCATTCTGTTCCTTGTACCATGTGAGGTTGCATAAACAGTGCCATCTATGACTACTGGGTCATTTTCACATAACAAACCTGCCAGTATCTTCATATTCAACCTTGTAGCCTCAAGAACTAAGTACTACCCTTTGTTCTTTATAAATTATGTGGTCTCATGTATTTCAACAACAAAGACACCAAGATGCAACTGGTCATAAAATCTTATTTTCACTAAAACTTAACTTCAGGTATGTTTTTATCTTCATGTCCCTAGGTGAAGAATAAATGGTTTTAGTTAGTTTTTATTGTGATAAAATATCCTGATAAAAGGAGTGTAAGGAGGAAGGAGTTTATTTGATTTGTTTATTTATTTGAAAGTAAAGCCAATCATGATATGGAATCAGGAAGCCGAGAACGATGAATGTTGGCACACGGGTAGCATCCTTTTTTTTTTTTTTCCCTTCTAGAATACAAGCATAGGGAATGGTGCCATCTACTTTTAGAGTGGGCCTTCTGACCTAACTTAAACTTATTAAGATAATCTGTTGTCTAGCTCCACGTTGGAATGCCAAAATGTTGTTGGTTGTTTTTGTTCTTTCTCTTTTAGATTTTTGAGTATCCACCATCAAACTCCCAAATAAATCACACACAGGGACTTATTCTTAATTATAAATGCCGGGCCTTAGCTTGGCTTGTTTCTAGCCAGTTTTTTAGCCTGTCTACGTTTTGCCTTTGAGATTTTACCTTTCTCTTACTTCTATAAATCTTACTTTCACTCCTAATCTGTAGCTGGCTCTGTTGCGGGTTAGGGTTAGGGTTAGGGTGGCCGGCCTCTGATGTTCTTTTTGTTCTCGTGTTCTTCCTTCTTTCTCCTGGATTTCCCGTTCTATTTACTGTCTTTTCCTGTCAGCATGACACATTTCTCTCTCTTGCCTCACCAATGGCCATTCAGCTTTTTATTAGACCACCGGATGTTTTAGATAGGCAAAGTAACACAGCTTCACAGAGTTAAACAAATGCAACATAAACAAAAGTAACAAAACTTAAAATAATATTTTACAATAATCTCTCACAGATATGCTGAAAGATTAACCTCATCTAAATAATCTCTCAAAGGTATTCCTGGAGGTTTGTCTTTCAGGTATTCTGGGTCCTAAAATGTTGGTAACAACACTCACCATTACAGTAAGTCTCAAAAGTTTATGTTCGCAATTGAATTACATGCAAATGAAGTATGAGCAAGATCTCCAGAAAGGTTCGTTAGTTGGAACTCTAAAACACTGATATTATAAGCTTAATGTGAATGATGACAGCCTGTGTAATGTAGCCCATTAGAAAGTATAGGAGAGTTACACATATGTGGAATCTCAAACAATTCATGTTTAGCATTTCCACAAGAAAGAGACATATGTATAGAAATAGGTAAAATAAGACATGTTCTCTGTGTCATTTCTTAGACAGGGTTATCTGCCATTTACTTCTCTTCACTCTCCTCTTGACATGCCTTTTCTAACATAACCCTTCACCCATTGCTCATTATGAAACACAGGGGTACGGAGTTGGATTCACAGTGTTAATAAAATTAAAAATTAAAATCAAATTTATATATAGGTATAATTTGCTGGACCTCACTATTATTGTTCAGAAATGAAACCTCAAGCAACTACCTCAAAGGGAATTGTGCAGATTGAGACATCAAAGAACAAAACACACTTACCATGAACATAAATATAAATCATTGTTGATCTATAAAGTAGGTGATAGTTATAAGTACTATTTGACACTAAAAAAGAAGAAATAGAAAAGATGATATACTGTACCAGCCACTCTAAATATTTTTATTGTATTAATATGATTTTCAGCCAAATCTTAAAGATAGTTATTACTACTTTTGTGGAGCATATCAGCTTTAGTTTTGAATTTTATTCACTGAGACTAGAAAACTACAGCAGTGATCAAAGGCATAATTATAACATATTTATAGCCTATTATTATTGTAACATTCCAAAGTAAAGGGTAAAATTCCACCCAGTGAACTTGTTCTTCCTGTTAGTGATACAGGATTGAGACATTTAAATGCTAAGACATGGATCCCTCAGGCAGAACATAAAATATTTATAATGAAGGGAGTATGGACCAATAAATTTCAGTTATGAATGTTTTTTAGCTAGAAGAAATAGTAAATAACCTTCCACAGGCAATATTTCAGTTTGCATTCATTGTACCTCATCATATCACATTTTCAGGAAACAATAATGATTGCATAGTAGGACATTAAATTACTCTCATGTTTAATGAACAATCAAGCTATATAGCTTTGATTAAGATATAAGAACCTCCTTTACTTGACTGTGGGATGTTTCCTTGAAAAGGTATAGTTTGTGATAGAAAAAAATGACATTGTATTTTATATATTTTGTAATTGAAAACAAGCAATTTCAAAAATAGGGAAAGCTTGGGAAAAGGATGATCAAATTGTAAATTTGGGAAAGAAACAAAGATAGTTATTGAAGTGATAGGCAAATGTACCAATGTGGTGAGATTCAGGCATTATTGAGGGAGACCTAGAGGTATAGCCATGGGGTTTCAGGACCCTAGATGGGGCATGGCTAGCCCCCATTGAGGACTCAGTGGCATACTGCCCACCCTTCTTTGTTTCTACTTTCTCAGGGAAAGGATTGGCACCATCACTGCGTGGGACAGCTCAACTTTCTGAGAATTGCCTTAAGGTTCAATTTTGTATCATTAAATGTTTATATAAACCCCTTAATAAATATCCTTTATATAATCAATTGCCAATAAATAATTTGTACAATATATCACTCACTTAGGATGTCTTCACTTTAGCTTTAGTTCATTTAAGCAGAGAAAATTGCCTACATTTTGTATTGATAATATATAAAAATTGCTAATAGATTATAGTGCCTGCAAGGTAGTGCATGCTAGGAGACAAAAAAAAAATTGTGTTTATATAACTTTCTGGCTTTTTTGTTGATGAAGTAACAGTAAGACCTCTATTTAATGACTATTACAAAGTGAGGTAATATGTGTCAGCTCATAATGTTAAGGAAACTGAGCAAGAATATCAGCTTTATATAGGTACATTTGCTCCTCAGAACAGGAAGTGATGAAGCATTAGGAGCTAGGCAAAAAAGGAAGGAGAGCCAGCAGAAAGTTGACTTAGCAGGAGACCATCAAATTAAATGTCTAGTTGCTTTATTATCTCTCGGAGAGGCATTGCATAAAATAGGAATCAAGACCAACTGTTGAGGGGAAGAATAGAAGAAGAATTTACCCATCAATTCCCTTCTCTACATCTACCATCCCAAGGGGTAGATTAGGAGTTTAGCCACATTCCCCACTTAATTCATATCTTGAAGCTTGAATTCTCTATACTTCTGCATTTGACCTTATTTGGACATAAAATCTTTAAAGAGGGGGTTGGTTTAAAATGAAGCAAGCAGGGTGGGCCCTAGTATAATCTGAATGTTGTCCCTATAAAAATAATAATTTGGGCACACAGAGAAAAGTGGATCTGAAGATGTAATGGAAAAATTAGTCAAGCTAGAGAGAGAAATTAGAAAAAAATCAAAGCAAATGATAATATGGTCTTATTCTTCTTAACACTCCCCACCTCCCAAATCCTGAGATTTGTTTATGTGGGGTCAGCCACTCCACCTGTGGGGTTGTTATGGTAGTCCTAGCAAACTGACTAGGAATTAACGTTTCACACTTTGGGTGCTACAGGTGTAAAAGGAAAATAGGTTCCATTATTGCCCCCAGATTGAAATATCAGGAACTGGTAATTGAGAGGTAATGGAGAAAAGAAGCCATTAAGCTGCACCTACAGTGTCTGAAATGTACCAGAGTGACCAAAATACCCTAAAAATCATAGATACAAGCAATAAAATATAAAAAATATTTTAAAACTATATTTTTTATTAATAATAGTCTAAACTACATATTACTACCTGATAGATAAATCATGTAAGATTCATTAAAAAATATAGATCAACTCATAATTATGTTACTGAAGTTGGTTGTAATTCATGTTTATGCACATCTCTTCTAATACCAGAGAGAAATAGCTGTTTTCTCCAAAAATTAATCAAAAGTATCTGTGAAAAGTAACTACATACTTGGAAATATAAAGCAGTAGATAAATATGGCATTGCTCTGATTTTCTTTATATGTGTGTTTGATTCCCTTGAAATCTACAACAACTGGATTTGGCCTTGAAACTCCATGTACTCTATTGCAAGGAATCTTGAATTGGACACACTAGGGAAATGAGTGATTTTCTTGGTCACAGGAGGCGTGCACATGGTTATAAGTTTGGTTACATGAGACCACAAAAGCTTTCTGTTATATTTGTGGAGATGTCGGGAAATGTCTCCATATTTCAGGGGTTGTTAAAGGGTTTGTGGATTGGAGAAGTGAGAAAGGGAGAGAGGAAATGTGGTTTCTGTGGGTGAAGAAATGGAGTCAGGAATCCTGAGTGCTATGACATGTCCAAGTGTGGAGGAATACTCAAGCTGAAGCCAGCAACAGAAAACTTAGCAGATTTCAATTTTCCATTTCACTAAATCCAACACCTGACTTGCTTCATGTATATATACGTTCTTTCCCAAGAAAACAGCCGTTTGATATCCATTCTGCGAGTTAGCACCAAGAAGGAATTCAAGCTGGTTTTCATACAAATATTATCAAAACATTATGTACTGAGCGGCCTGATGAATGTTGCTAAGATAACTGTGAACACTAAGATTGCAGGCTTTGCATAAGTCATCACTTAATAACTACCTTATTTACCTAATAGCTGAGGAGGGGAAAACAAGAGGAGACAGATGCACTTGCCCTCCCACTGTTTAGCTTTGTGTTCCTCTCTGGCTGAATGCCATATCCAGGTGTTTGGTGTTGAGCCAAACACTAAAATTAAACATTCGGTACAGCCCCGGTTAAGACACAGGGGTGATGCAGAAAAGCTTGTTCAATCCATGTTCCTGAAACTGCTATTAGTGCCTCTGTTCCTAGGGCTGTCACATTTACCCACCAATTTCAAGGGTGATGACATAAGCAGAAATGAAATCACAAGAAACAACCATCTATCATAGCAATTTGAATTTCAATATTTGCATCAATATTTTAAACTAATTTTCATTTCCTTGGAAATGCATGGAATAAGAGTGATCCTCTTGGGATTTGATCTAATTGTCTTCTACATGTGATTGTAGACATGACCGAGCAAAAATAAATTTGTAAAAGTAAAATTAGAGCTACTGATATCAAAAATAAAAAAATAACGTATTGCTTAAGTATGAATTTACCAGATTATAGAATCCAATCCTCAAATTTGTAGATGTGTGCTCTGACCTACTTCTCTGTTACTGTAATAAAAAACACTAACTAGAAACAACTTGTAGGAGGAATGGATGTATTTCATTCTTTTTTTTTTTTTAAAAAAAAAAACCTTTTTATTTATTTATTTATTTGCCTTGGTGTTTGCCTGGAACTGGAACTACAGACAGTTGTTAGCTGCCATGTGGGTGCGGGGAATCGAACCCGGGTCCTCTGGAAGAGCAGACGGTGCTCTTAACCGCTGAGCCATCTCTCCAGCCCCAGGATGTATTACATTCTTACAGTTTATTCTCCATCATTAAGGGAAGTCAAGGCAGGAACTCAGGGCAGGAACCTGGAGGCAGGAACTGGATCAGATAACACAGAGAAATACTGCTCAGTAGCTTGCACCAGGCTCATGTTCAGTGACTTTTTTAATAGTGCACAGATCCAGAGACAGCACCACCCAAAGTGTGCTGCACCCACTTGTATCAATTAGCTATCAAGAAAATGCCTCATGAGCAAGTGTGTGTGTGTGTGTGTGTGTGTGTGTGTGTATGTGTATGTGTGTGCGCACACATACACCACAAGCAAATTCTTAAGATTCCCTTTTCCAAATTATTTCAAGTTTACAACAGAAATAATTAGGACACTTCATGCTTTGTTAGTTGACAATTTGACATAGATACATACCACCTTAGCTAAAACCATTCTTTTCTTGTTTATTCCACAAACCTCATGTTATTATCAATATAATTTTAAAAGTATGACACAAAAATTTAAAAATCCAAATTCTCCTTAAGAATAAAAAAAATCCTCTTATCTGTGAGTGTCTACAAAATCCAAAATAAATTGCATATTTTCTGATTTCAAGATAAAGAACCAGGTCAAAGGTATAATCAGAAGAAAAAAATATCTGACAGTGAAAAAACATAGTGTCTGACATCTGGGACTTTCACATTGTCCTCTGCACTCCAAAGGAAGCCCCATTTCTCCAGTACTGTTCTCAGCAACACATACAACTTGTTGCATAGCTCATGCAAGCTCTACCAAACACTTAACATTCTTGATGATCATCCCACAGTCCTAGCATCTCCAACATGCAGGAGTCTCCTCTGTAGCCAAGACTTCACCTTCAGCACTGGCCTCTTCCAGCTTCTTTTCTAAACCTGCCACATAGTGTCAAGCCCCACCTGCTCTCCATGATCCCTTCATGTTTTCAAAACTTTAGCTCTTACTGTGTGGGAGATTCTTACACATTGCCAAGTTCAGATGCCAACTTTAGATGCAAACTTGGTTCCCTGTGGTCCACAGCTTCTGTGTGTTGATACTGAGAAAACACTACCTAGAAGATTTCATCTCAATGAACTGGTCTTTGCTTAATCAGGTCTGATTTTTCCAGCCCCACCAGCCAGCATCTACTAGAGCCCAAAAGATTTTGCTTCCATTGACTTTTAATTAAAATGAATCACAGGGATAGCCTTGATAGTCTTTGTGGGAATGCTCTTGTATTCCTTTGAAACCTCACAAATCAGGTCACTATCCTTTGTATTTATCAAAGTATTTTTTATCTTTAAACTCCCATTACAGCATCTGGTTAAACTGTGAGCACTCAATGGCTTTTCTAGCCCAAAGTTTCAACATCCTCCACAATCCCTCAGCCATGTCTGTCACAGCCATGCCCTATTCTTGCACATGTTGTACCCATTTCTGTACCAGTTTGCTTCTCTGTTGCTGTGATAAAATACTAACCAAAAGAAACTTAGTTGAGGAAAGAGTTTATTTCATCTTATATCCTATAGTCCATCAAGGGAAGCTGAGATAAGAAACTACAGGCAAGAAGAGAAGCACAGCCAAGGAAGAAAATGATGCAATTTGACCTACTCCCTGGTCCACAGTTATCTACCTTTTCTATGCATCTCAGAGGCACCTGTCCACAGTGGACAAAGCACTCCTTTACCTATTAGCAACCATGAAAATACCCCCACAAACATACCCACAGGCTAATTCCACAGAGACAGTTCTTCAGGAGAGGTTCCCTTTTCCTAGTTGTGTTAAGTTGATGTTGCAAACTAACAAGGACATTATAAAAACCCTGTCTTGCCAGTCCTGCAGAGAAAAATGTAAACTGAGGCTACTATGTATAGGTCAGAATGAATATCAATTTATCAACACCAGTGACTGGTCCATTTGGTTTAGAGCCATACAATCTAAAGCAGTGGCTCTTAAATTTCCTGGTTCTGTGACCCTTTAATACATTTCCTCATATTGTGGGACTCCCAAACTATAAAATTATTTTTTGTTGTTACTTCATAAGTGTAATTTTGCTACTGCTGTTAGTTGTAATATAAATATCTGATATGCAGATACCTGTTATTTGACTCCTTGAAAGGGTTGTTCAACTCACAAAGGGGTCAAGACCAACATATTGAAAACATCTACTCTAGAGGCTGGAAGTCCTCAAGGAAGCATTTGACCTAATATATGTATCAAACGTATTTACATCAAATATTAACTCTGAGTATTATAGTCTTTCCACAATTCTTGAGAAACATTTCATGTCTAGAGTTGGAGGAGAGGAAAGGAGCATGGATACTTCATATGTATAATATTTTGGTCTCTGCATTAGTTACGCTTATTTTGGTCTCAAACATACCAGGAAAATTTTGATAATAGGATGTTGGCTGTGAGATCAGGCCTATAGTATAATAAATATGTCTTTGCTCCACACTTGAGAACCCTGAAGCAGGAATTCAAAATTCCAAAGTGTTTCCAAGACCAAGGGTTTAAAAATAAGGAGGTGGAAAGTTTAGAAGTTTTGTCTTTACCTGGAGGACACTGGAACAATGCCCAAAATTTTATAATTTTTTTTATTGAATGAAATGAGCTTCCATCCCCAAATCTGTATTTCAAACTCCATATAGTAATGTTTCTTTAGTTTCTTGATTATTATTTTTGTTATCCTATAATAAAATACACTTTTTTCTTCACATATATGAATTTTTCTTTCCTGCCTTTATTTATGCAATTGATTTCTCTCCTCCTCTTCCTTTTCCTCCTCCTCCTATTTTTGGGTATGGTAGAGTTGAGACAGGGTCTCACTATGTAGTCTTGGCTGTTTTGGAACTCACTATGTAGACCAGGCTGGCCTCCATCTGCCTGCCTCTAGCTCATAAATACTGGAATTAAGATGTATGTCACCACATCTGAGTAATTAATTTCTTTTAGTTGAGCTCTTTGTTTTTGTCATTAACAATGCTATACCATTTATACATAAGGTTCAAAACACACAAAAATAATTTAGAGACATATGCTGATTTTATTTTTAAATGAATATGTTCAATGCATATTTTTAATTTGTATGTGTAGGTATGTATGTATCTGTATGTGTAAACGTGTGCTACAGTATATGCTTTTGGCTGTGGAGGGCAGAAGCCAACCACAGGTATTGTTTCTCAGGTCAAGTGTCCAGTTGGTTCTTGGAGGCCAAACCTGTCATTGGGATTTGGGCTCATTGTCTGCATGGACAACCAAGAGAGTTGCAGGGTATTATGGAATAGTACTTTAACTGTGTAAAGGTTTGTTGCCTTTGTTTATGCTATATTTGTTTAATTATGTAAAGGTATGTTGTTTTTGTTTATGCTGTATTTGTTTTATTAGGTTCAGATGTGTTGCGGTTTCACTTTACCTGCCTAAGGTACCTAATTGGTCTACTAAAAAGCTGAATGGCCAATAGCTAAGCAGTGGAGGGATAGGCAGGGCTGGTTGGCGGGGAGAACATGTAGGAGGAATCTAGACTCAAAAGAAGAGAGAGGAGAAGAGAATGAGGGAGAAAAAAAGAAAGATACCCTGGCCAACCTGCTAGGCAACTGCCAGCCAACCGGACATGAAGTAAGACATACAGAATGAAAGAAATGTAAAAATCCCCTTGAGGCAAAACATAGATGAAGAGAATCAGGCAATTTTAAGTTATAAGAGCTAGTGAGACAAGAAAAAAGTAAGGCCAAGAATTTATATCATCATCTGTGTCATGACCTGGGAGCTGGTTGGTGGTTCAAATGAAAGGCTTTTACATTTGACATTGTAATATACAGCCTGAATGTCCACACAGGGCCTGAGATAGCTGGAAAAAAAACAAAACAAAAAAGAACCCTCCCCCCAAAACCCCCCAAAATGGACAAGGTTCCTTTTAGAGGCTCTGCCATGAAGCAGAGCACTTAAACAGTTGGCATGATAAGCAGAAATAACAAGCTAAGTTAAAAATACTCCTGCCACAGTGTGGTACCAGCTTTCTAAAGCTGGAGCAGGTGAACACAACTTCCAGTTGAAGACAACTCTCAGACAGGCTAGTGGGGTACACACTTTCACAGACGTAAGCGGGGTAGATCCAACCACCAGCTCAAATCATTTAGCAGTTTAAAGTTTGGCTCACAGGATCAGAAGAGGCTAGAGACCTGCAGTAAAGACAGGTCCAGATGGAAAACAACCTCTAAACAGATCACAGTGTGTTTAAAAGTGTTCAGAGACTTAAAAAAATAAAACAAAACGGATATAAACAGACATGGAAAAAAATAATAGGTAATGCCTTCACTTTAAAATGGAAGTCAGAAAATACATTGTGTTTGGAAAGAGGTTCTCTTTTTGTTGTGTTAATTTTTGTTGTTTGTTTAATTAGACAGGGAGCTAATTAAAAGAAAATGGAACCTATGGAAACAAAAGGTGGATTTCTTCAAGGTTAACAGAGATCAGGTTAGATTGGAGAAAATCTCCTAATACCTTGGCTTCAAACATAAAGAAATAAACCAAGAAAAACTACAAGACAGGAAATGTATATACTGCATAGGAAGTGTTCTGAGAGTGGACAACAAATGTTACAACTAGTTTTCCCAAGACGTGACCATTATCAAGGCTGAGCATTCATAACTCATAAGTCATCATGATTTGGGAGCCAGCTGGTCACTCAAAAGAAAGCCTACTACAGCAGAGTCTTGCATGTCTCTGCTCTCTGCCTTCCTTTCTGTGGGCTATGAAGCATTCTATAAAACATTCTTGTGCTGCAAGCACTTTCTGAATGGAGCGAGCTTTGCAGCAAGCAATATTAACTTTTTAAATGTTTAAATAAACCTTTTGAAATTTCAAAATTCTTCACCTGGAAAGCAATGAGTCCAAATATTAATTGAAAAAATAATAAGTATGCTCCTTTCCTGTATGTTCAGATTTTTGGACACATATTTGTGTATTAATTGTGCTTTTTCAGATTAAAAGCTAAACCCAAATTTAATGGTATCATACCCAAGAGCAGTTTGGATATAATATTTTGACAATGTAATTTAACATAAAAGTTAAAAATATTTACTAAAATTTTAAGGTATTTTTAAATACCTCAGATCCTTTTAGGCAAATATTCAAGACTATGAATCTTGAAGCTGTAAGCAGTAGGAAGCTTATTGTTTAATCCTAGCTATTGACTGACTTACCACTAAGATTTTTCTTTTTCATTTTTCCATGTCACTTGTCTGATATCTTAAATAAAAGAAATTTTGGAGTTCTGTTATTTCATAAATGATTAATGCTCACAAATTACTGCATTTTTTGCCCTTGAATTTGTATGCATTGTTCCACAACAATTTTCTCAACAGGTACAACAGCGGGACATGTTCATTAGACAGGCATACCAAATAACTGAGTTCACTGTGGGGTAACTTGGCAAAACTATTACCAGGAATTCTTGTTGCTCCTGTTTATAATAAGCAAAGTAGTCACAACCTCATAAATTAAATTTATGGCCCACCAAGTAAAACAAAGTAACTCAAATATTGAACTCAAAATGTCTTTAGGGTATAGATAAAACCTTATTGATAGGTGAAATACTCAGAGAAAAGCACCTGCACTTGGGTCTGAGAAGCACTGCAGGGATATTTTGACATGTCCACTGAACTCATGCACACAGTTCTGGAGTGTGATATTAATTTCATCAGTGCCTGGCTGGCTCTGTGATGCTTGGTGTTCCTGTGACTTATGGGAAGGATAACATGTGGCTGAAAGTTAAACCCTGAAATTGTGGTTTGACTTTCTCACAGCTGATGACCTGCCTCTGGTCAAACTCTCCTTTGTGAATGCTCTTGAATCAGTGATGCTTATGTTTTAGAGTCTGAATCCAAGGTGTGACAAGTCCCAACATAGTGTATCCCCTGACACCTACACAGTCTATACTCACGCTAACCTATGGATTCCCTGAAGCTGCTGCCCAAGGCAGACAGGGAGCTAATTAAAAGAAAATGGAACTTTAAAAATTCTTCAAGACTCTCTGTGAAATGCTGCCATTAACCTAGGGAGTTTGAATCACTGCCTAGCACAGGAGCTGAGAACAAATCTTTCCCTATGCTGTTGAACTAGGAATAAGACACGTTTAAGACAGCAAGAGAAAATTCAAATTGTCTTTGCTGTCATCTTAATGTTTTCCTAAGACTTGGAAGGAAGTGAAAGAAACTTGAGAGTCTAAAATAATGTGTCTATGCATCTGTGTGCATATTTATGATCGTTATTGCATTTGTTTCCAGAGTAATTAGAAATATCCACTATCAAAAGTTAAAATTCTCTTTGTGCAGAAAGAATATTGTCTTCCATTTTATAAGTAGGGGACAGTGAGAGATCAGTTCAGTCATTTTTATTAAATAATCCAAGTCAACCAGAAAGACAGTTGGATGATCTGCCAAGTCAGAGCTGCCAACACTGGAATTCATGCACAGTCCACTAGACCACACCATTGTTATCTTTTCTTTTGGAGTCAGCTGACCAAACAGTACTCTCATGCTTACGAAAACCTTGATTTTCATTCTGAAACAGTTGCTAGGTAGATAAAACATACATATCACAAAACTATCACTTGTCACTAGGGATAAGAACTTGTCTCCTTTTCTTTGACCATAGGGTGAACACTTGAGAGTGGGGAAATATTTACAATAATGCTGAGACCCTAATGTTTCATTGCTTATGATTACATTCACATTGTATCACTTCCAAAAAGCTGCAAAAGCATTCTGCCAGAACTGCTCCTTCTTCCTTAGCAGGGGCCAGAAAGATGAGAGCGGACCACAAGCCTATCATTATCAAAAACAATAGGCAGAGACTTGACATTCAGAAGTCCTGAACTTCCATCACACTTAAGAGAATCTGCTAGCTAGTAAACCATGAACATCCATCCTTCTACATCCAGCATTGAGTTACACATTAAAAACATAGGTCCAGAAGGAGGAAATAGGAGTTCATCCCCAAATAACCAAGTCGTGTGTTATCTAATGACCAAGACTCACACTCAAGACTGAAAACACTACCCACAAGGCATCTTAGGATTACCGTAGTGAATTAGAAAAAGTTGAAAAGCATGAATCAATTCAGGTTCCAATTCCACTACTCACATTTTCTTTAGAACTAGGGAGATGGTTATCATAAATTGTTCTGAATACACTATCATATCAGAGCAAGCTAGTATCTATCCTACTGCTGAGTCACCTGGAACTTCTAAGATGGCTTTTTACCCACCCCACAGATGGTACTGGCATCAGCTGGGTCCTTTCCATGTTTATATTACCTTTGCCACTTCAGTAGATTAGATTTCCTTCCTTATCTGGACATTTTAGGGGAGTTTTCCAATTGCCAGGACAATAATGGTTTAAAACTTCTAAACACGTTCTAAACTGTGTATTCTAAAGAGAAGTTTTTAACTGGTATATGACAAAGGAAAACAGAATTTGATAACATCTTTAGAATGTATAATAAAATGAATAAGCTTGCCTTTCTAGACTACAGCCTCTCTTAGTAATTTAGGGAGAGACTAATTTTGAGGCTTTTACTTTTCTTTATATTTTGCTTTAAAGCAATGATCAAGAAAAAATTCAATAAGACCTACAGTTTGGAAATTTCATAATGAAATTTGACTCCTTGCACTAATGTCATTAAAAATGGTTCAAAAGAACACTTATGCCTGAACTATTTATTTCCTTTTAATATCAGATTTTTTACAATCAGAAATTCTATTGGAAAGATTAAAAAATTTCAGATAAGAACAGACTCTTTGTTGAAGAAGAAAAAGAGGAGGAGGAAGAGGAGGAAGAAGACAATTCTTTGGTGAATTCTCAAATCTCAGAGATAGTTTAATGGGAGAGGGTGGTAGGGGAGAGGTTGCTGGATGGCAGGAGAAACAAAAAAACGTATAGACAGCAGGACTTGTTTCCCATGGATCTTTAGAGGTGAGCTTTGGTAATTATTTTTAGTTTTTCTTTATAGTCTGGGCCGACTTTTATAAGATAAATGAGAATTTAGAACTTTATTATGCTTTCTCATTTTTTTTTAAAATTGTAATTTTCTCCAGAGTTCCTCTACATATGCTCATAGTAGTCTAAGTCACAAACATATGCCCCCGTAGCGTGTGTTATCTAGAACATGAGGCTTGGGGGAGTTTCTCAGCCAAGGAATTAGCTCAGTAAAGAGGATGTCAGTGCCCATGTTTTAACTCGTATGTTTCTGGTTTCCCTGAGAAGTATCTTCTTCAGTGGAGCAGTTAGTATTGTTACCTAGTAGGATGAGACACAGAAAGTTAAATGTTCTCTTTCTTCTGAGAAGATCAATAGTTTCTTGACTCTGAAAGAGAAGAAAGCTTAAGAAGTAAGTTATTTGAGGTTCTTAAATAAACATGTTATGTACAATCACAGTCTAATTATAGCATATTGCTAAATTTTCATAGAATCTGAGTGTCTTTGTGTGAAACGATATCTGGATTGCTTTTCAGAATACAAAGAGAACACCTGTTAGGTTAGATGGTTTAACTACCTAGATAATGTTTACTACTGTTAATGTGATGTTAACTGTTGCTATTTCCACCAGTCCATTTTATGAGCTGTTTGTTACATAATCATTTTTGGGTTGGATCAAAGTACACTTTTTAACACGTAGACTTGCACCTGAATTTGGCCTAATGGATTAATAAAAATAATGACTTGTATTATTACAAGTATCCATGTAGCCCATTTTGCTTTAAGTATTTTATAAATTTCAATTCACTTAATCTTCACAGCAATTCTTCAAGTTTGGATACTTCATGAATGAGCACCACTTGACAGATATGGTAACTATGATAGTAAAAAGTAATACTGAGTTATCCAGCATTGTATAATTATTAAGAAGAATGAGTAGTATTCAAAGTTTTCAAGATCTATCACACTATTAACTGCAAAGAACAATGTTTAGTAGTTCATAGGAAGAAGAAAGAATACCTATTAATTATTACAAATGTCAAATCTCTTTCTCTCTCTCTCTCTCTCTCTCTCTCTCTCTCTCTCTCTCTCTCTCGTCTCATCATCTGAGAAAACTCAGAGAACAGTTAGGGGCAATACAATGAGGAAAGTGGCTCTGTTGATCATCTGTGTATACCAAAGAAAGATGCCCTGTTTCCAGACTAAATATCTATAATACCTTCATATTTCAAATTCACCTTCAGCCAAGATCATATTTATCTATATGTTTAATAAATTGCATATGTGATCATTTTGATGTTAAAGTGGAAGTGCATAAGGTGTGTATGGGCATGTAAGGTTTATGTGAGTGTATGTGGGGAGCATATGTGCCACAGACCACATATGGAGACCAGAAGAGAACCTCAATGTTGGTCCTCTTCTATCTTGTGTGCGGTAGTACCTCACTGCTATTTTCTGCTGTGTGTTTTAGCTTTGTCCCATGATCTTCTAGGGATTCTGCTGTCTTTTTCTATCATCTCAAAGTAGGAGCCATGGAATCATATGCATTTATGCCTGGATTTGTGTGGGTTCTAAAGATTTAAACTCAGGTCCTCATGTTTCCATGGTGAACAATAAACTTACTGAGAAATCTCCCTAGACCTCTTTCCAATGTTGGTCACACAAATCCTAATCAATCTTATAATAAAAACCCAGACGAGATATTGGGACAAATGCTACAGATTAGAGAGGCAGAGGAACAAGCCACAGCCACTTCTCATCTCACCAACACTTCAAGGAAAAGGAAAGATCCTGTCTCCACAAATCCTCAGACTGAATGGGGAAGTGAAGGCAGCTGCAAAGCCAAAATGGAAAGGAGTGAACTCCTGCCTCCTCCTGCCTTATATTCCTTTCTCTGCCCAGCCATATAGCACTGCCTTTCTCAAGCTTCCTAGTGCTGAGATTAAAGGTGTGTGTGCTTCCCAAGTACTGAGAGCAGAGGCATGGGATCCAGATGCTGTAACTAAAGGTATGTGCCACCACAGCTTGGCTTTGTTTCACTTTTGTACTGGATTAATCTAGTATTGTCCAGGATGGCCTTGAACTCAGAGAGATCCACACACATCTCTGCCTTCTAATTAAAGCTGTGTGTCATCATTGCCTGATTTCTATGGCTTACTCTGTGGCTGGCTCTATCCTCTGATCTTTAGACAATTTTTGTTTGATACCCTATATATCATTCCAATATTCAGAGTTTCTTTAGGTACTTTCTTTGCTAGGCATTGTATCAAAACAAAATACTCCAAAAGTTATTCCATAGACAGCTTGTAGGTTTATGAAAACACAAATAAATTTAGAATAGTTGTTATGTGTTAACAGGTTATGGTAAAAAATAAAAATATGCTCAGAGTTATTTATGAATGAGAGGAGATCTCCAAATATTCCAAGGACATGAAGAAGGACTTTTATATCTATGGTTATTCTTCAAATGAGACTAAGAGGGTGAGTAGAAAAAGAGAAAGATAATACCCTAAGAACAGAAAAAATATGTGTATAATAGAGCAGGTACCAGTGTTTATTCCTGAAAGAGTCGGGTCTCTCTGGAGGATATCTTGAAAAGACCACACAATAGTATTTTTGCTCTTAAATTAAGACAGAATGGTGCCATTGTTGTGCTTACTTTTGAAAGTGATTTGTTAAACAAGTGTTTATGTTGCATATGAATCCTTGTACTCAATATCTTCTTCCTATTACTAACAATACAGATATCATTGCTGTCTTATTGCTTAGGGTCAGTTGGAAAATAAAAGCAACAATATTCAGTGTGGCATTGGGGTGTAGGAGGTATTGAAGGCTGTGAGAATGTGTTGTACCATTTTTTTTTCCTGGGATTAGGGTCAACCACTCTAAGAGAATAAATAATCTCTATACTTAGACTAAAGATAGATGTAGTTAATAAGACAGTTCTGAGTTCAAAGTATATATTAAGATCAGGCTGTGCCATGATATAAGTTACTTTCTACAAAGCAGTGTTTCTCAGGCTGTACCTTGTCTTTAGAAACTCTTATTTTGCAAACACATTTTCACTCCATTTTCAGGAAGAAGAATGGCTGTGTGGCTGGGTGCACTTATAAACACCACCTGTCCACCACCACCCATGCAGAACAGGATGAAAAATGAGTTATTCCTGGGAATAGAAAAGAGTGACACCCTATACATTTTTCAAAGTGAATTGGGACTGAAATGGTACAGGGGCATATTAAAATTACAAACTGAAGAACATACTGGACATACCAGACTAAGGGAAGGTGCAATTTCTTAGATCCCATACAAAGGAGGACACCTATCATACAGTGCCAATAGCTTCCCCTCCCCCTTCTGTCATATGACACTCGGTGCACATGTAAAGGGTAGACAGGCAGAGATCTCCTGACTGTCCTGGGGGCTTCCACTCTGTCAGATCTGAACATGTTAACACTTTCAAATCATTTGTCTTAATCTTCACAGGTTGCTGTAACAAAAGTATAGCAAATATTTTTACTATAATAAATATATCACAAAATAACAAAGCCATAAGGTAGGTGGTTTTATGAAAATAGAAATTTATTCCTTACAGTTCCAGAGGTTTAGAAGACAATGATCAGGATATATATAGGTCCAGTGTCTGGTAAGCGACCACAGCCTTTTACATGGATAGCATCTTCTAGCTGTGTGTGTGTGGTGGAAAAAGTGGGAAGTCTCTCCTAGCCCTATTTAATAACAGCATTATTATCAGGCATAAATTTTTCTCCCTTATGATCTAATAACCTCCATGATTTTCCCTAGCTACCTCTTAATGCCTTCACTTTAGAATTTGGGTTTCCAACATATGAGTTGAGAGTGGGGACACAAACATTCAAATCATATAACCAGTAGAGAGATGACCCCTTAATGATAAAAGAACTGGTGATGGGGAGGAAGATGTATCTGATATTAAAATTACCAATGAAGAGCGTGGTGATTATCTTGGTGTCAACTTGAGTGGATGTGGAGTCAGCTAAAACATAGGCTGATAAATACAACCAAAAAGGATTTTATTCTTTAAATTATTTGAAGTAGGAAAATCTGCCTCAACTGTGAGTAGCAGCTTCTAGGAGCAGCCAGAAGAACATGTCTTAGGAAAAATGTTTGCTTTTTTGTCTCACTGCTTTCATATCCCACTGAGAAGTTCATCTTTCTGCCTCTCAACACCAGTGGAGTTGTTAATATGTTCTTTCACTAATAGCCATACACAGCTTCTTAGAATTTTAGTGTACACTGAAGACCAGTGGATGTCCATGTTGTCATACCAGATTGGGACTGGCACGACATCCAGCCTTAAGGACTGAACAGCTACTAGATTTTCAGCCTCGCCAGCACGAAGACAGTCATTGTCCGACTACCCAGACAATATCATGTAAGCTACTCCTCTGGAGAAGCATGGCTAATACACAAGAGAAAGAATCAGAAAATCTGAATACAGCTACAATGAAATATAAGTTCATCCTCTTCAAAAGATAATGGTGTTTTATATGCAGATGGGGTAGTCAGCCTGGAAGTTGTAGTGTAAAGTAAGAATTATGTCAATTTTTTGACAAAGCCTAGAGTAGGCATGAAGTAAAAAAAGATCGGAATGACCTGAGATGGCTGGTAATGTATTTTCAAACAATATTCAGATTGAGTCCAGATCAGGAGCTTCTGAGACTGTCTGGTAAGAAGGAAAGAATGAGGGGGTGGGGAAGAAAGAGAAAGAAAAAAAGAAAGGAAGGAAGGAAAGAAAGAAAACCAGGAATGTGTCATTGCAGGGGAAAAACATTCAGGCAAATTAGTGGATGTGTGTGTATTAAGAACATTGGTGTCTCCGATGAGTGTAGGAATATATGAAAGACAGAGGGAATGACTGAGTAAGGAGAAGAGGAATAGCCAAGGATAGGCCATTTAGGAGGCAATGAAGTCTGTAAAGCTGTGGACAGAAAGGTAGAAGAAAAGCAACATCACTGAGAAAATAAAGGGTATTTTAAAAAAGAAAGTTGAGGAATTGTTCAAATGCTGTAAAATAAAGTTAAGAAACATAAAATTGTTCAAGTTTGGTGTGGCCTGAGATTATTTGCAGAACTGTATCATAACTAAAAATGCATGGGTTGGAGCTGGAGAGTGGCTCAATGGTCATAGAGCATCAATGCTCCTACAGAGGACCTGCCTTTGGTTCCCAGCACTCACAGGAGCTCACAGCCACCTGTAACTCTAACCCCATGAGATTTATTGCTCTCTTCTCTGTGCATGCACATGCACTAATGTGCCATCCACTCACACAGACATAGATATATACACATTTAAAAATAGAAAAGTGTGGATTATAAAATGAAGGGGACAACATCATGCTTAGAAATCAATTCTAGATGCATTAAGGTAAGATGCATCAAATGTTTACTACTTAAAACATTTAAGGGAAAATGTTAGGATATCATACACCATTTAGATAAGAAAGAATTCTCTAAAAAAGAATAAGAAATAGAGACATCTCTAAAAATAGAAAATACTGACACTGAAGAAAGATTTAAACTATACTGATGAGATTTGGTCATGAAAGTCACTTAAATATAAAAAAAATATCTAGAAGAAAATAAAAGGTGAAATTTGTAACATATCAAATGAACAAGACATTAGTTTTATGAAAAGCAATCTGAAAAAGGCAACCAACCAGAAGGATCAGTAACTTAACCAAACATGAGAAGATGAGAAATACATTGGAGAGAAGATGTTTGATTTACTATACAGGAACACCCCGATTAGGAAAAAAATCATATAATTTTCTAACTGTTAGGTTGATAAACAAGACATGCCTCCTACATGAAACTTCAGAAAACTTTTTCATCATAGTTGGTGTAAGAAAGTGATGCAGTGACTTCGCTCAGCAGCCTGTCCCTTACATGAAGAACTGGGCATTTGCATTTTCTGTAAGCTAGTTGTGTGCTATTGTAATATGCTCTAACTGATCATGTAATTTCATACCTATCAACTATGTTAAGGTTTTCAGTAAACAAAAACAGCCAGCCAATGCAATACATTTTCATTACATTCATTCAAATGCATTTGTGTTTTCCAATGCTTGTCTACTAAAGCAAGAAGGAAACAGAGGCAAGTGTTTTTAATCTTTTCTCTGGTATTTTCTGGAGATCATCTTTCTCACACTATCCCCTGTGATGAGTATGTGATCGTCTTACTCCTGGTTCAGTTTTATTCTTGTACAGAGTTTATGATTATGCAAATCTCTGGTTACCCAAGCTTTCTGCACAGTCTCTTCTCATTTTGTACTAATTGTACTTGTACTAATTTGGTAGTCATTTATTTTTTTTGTACCATGACTGTTATTTAAAGCACACTTTCTATGAGCAAAAGGGATTGTGGACTTGAACAGAAAGTGATGATTATAATAATAAAGTAGAGTGGCGGTGGTTGGTTTACTGATTTCTAACGCATTCTAGCTTCCTGGAAAACTACTAATTTTTCTTAAGGCTTTTGTGGAATGACAGAAGCAATCATAGGTAAGAATGAGGCTGTTAGTTATGGGTTTTGTCTGTACTGTTCCAAGTGTTTCTCAGACGTCACAGCTATTTGGAAGAAAATCCAAAAAGAGTGTTGCTAATATTATTTTTATTTTTAGTAAATATTCAGTGGAGTCCTAATCAATGCCCCCATTAAAAACGCTTTCAGAATTGACTCTGAATCATCTGGGCATTTCTTCTCTAACCCATTTGTTTTCTGGACAGACTGATTGCTTTCTTGATTGAGTGGTTTTCAACCTGAACTCCAACTGAGGATCACAAGCTAAGCCTGTAGCGCTATTCCATCAGCTGCAGTGAGCAGAGTGAGCCTCTCTAGAGATGAAAACCTTCACAGATCATCATCATCAAAAGCCCCTGGTGAAATCTACAGCCATTCTCGACCTGCACTGTGCTACATACACAATGAGCTTTTGCAGAGACTGCTGACACTTTAGAATCAGAAATGAGTAAATATTTCAAGGATACAGCCATAAAGCACATGTTACAGAATGCAGAATCTGAGGTTTCTGCCATTTGTGATCATTGATATTTTTATTTTCCTTACACATATACTGAACATTGTATTATATGAAATGCTCAAGGGTATGCTTTCGTAGAATGAGTTTGTGAGAGAGGCAAGAGACTAAACGTTACCCTCTCTAAAGATTGAGATTTAAAAGTGACAACCCACTTGCACCTAGTTACAGGACCAATAAATAATGGAGAAGGTACTGGGCCCCAGTAGTGTTTTTCTAAAATTCCAAGTTCAGTGTTCTGTAATGACAGAGCACTAAAGAGTTACTATACAACAGGACAAAATGTAAGAATAATTATTCCATTCACATATTTTTAACTAATCTTGCTTGTCTTCCTTTCCCTACAAAGCTATCTTGGAAGTGTTTTCTTAACTAGTCCTTAATGATAATGACTTTTATTATAAAATAACTTTTATCATAAGTTTCTTGGGGGATATAATTGTTCTGTTCAGCTTTCTAGAACTAACTCAAAATAAGGTCATCTATCTATCTATCTATGTCTATGTATATCTTTAAATTTTTTTAAATTATTGGCTCTTCCCTCTCAGTGCAAGAATAGCATAGAAATGTATCTCTGTAACTTTCTCTACTTTTTGTGGTGGAAATGTTTTCTGTATGCTGTAAATAAAGGACTGGTTTGGCCTATGTAGAGCACCGTAGAAGTGGGTGGAGGATCAGAGCATAAGCAGATAGAAGGAGGGTGGAGTTAGTCAGTCGCCATCCGACCCCTGAAGGAGGAACATGTAGAGGTACAGGTGAGCCACAGGCTGAGCCACGTGGTGGAAAGATTAATAAAAATGAGTTAAATTAAGATGAAAGAGCTAGCTAATAATGTGCTTAAGATATGGGCCAAACAGCATAAAGTATGTAAGTGTCTGATTCATTTCTTTGGAAGAAAAAAGCCTCCACAGACCAGGTCACAAACTCCCGGGCCCAAACGGGCACCAGAAAACTTTCTACAACAACTCTTAAAATCCTATGATGTGATTTTTTTAATTGACTGTGTATTTTGCAGTAGCAAAACTTTGTGAACAGAGCACACTTGTGGTTGACTCACTCAGCACTGTCATTTGCTAGATGTTGTACAGGCGTTATCCAATGACCTACTTGAAATATCCATTTGCAGGTAGATACCATTATTGTCTTTTGTTGGTGGGAATGCGAGCTCTACTATCTAAGCAATCTGTCTTAGCTCACCTGCTCAATAAATGTGATGATGTTTGAACAGTCTGCCTTATATTATGGCCCATCTATTGGCTCTATACTGTCCTGTAGAAACTTGATATTCATAGGAGAACAATTTTAGGTCCAGCAGGTAATATTAGTGAAGGTTAGAAGTAATACTTAGTGACTCATTATCATTTAGGTAAAGATTTCTAATTCCATGTAGGGGGGCAGGAACATGCAGGCTTTTGTGTAGAACTTGGCTTAAATGTAGAGCAAGTACGAAAATTACAACCACTGAACAGCTTGTATCTAAAACACCTTGGACTGACACCTTGGATCCCACTCCCTCTAGAGGAACACCTGACTCAGTCTTGATGTTGAGGGGAGGAAACTGGATCTGCCAGCAGTGGAGGCTGAACTGAGCAATATTGGGGCCTTGGGACCTCCTGCCCATGCTGAGGAGGAGATGGGAGATGTGGAGAAGAGAGAGTGACCTGAGGGGGTGGGAGGGGGAAGGGACCTTGAATAAGGATATACATGGTTAGAAAATGTGACTTTATTCATAATAAAAAAATTTTTTAAAAGTTGGCAATTCAGCATTATATTTAATCATGACACTTTAATTTATAGTTTTTTTTTATAAATTTATATTACCTAATCACACACTAGGTAATAAAGTAATTACAAAATAAAAAAATAAAAATAAAAATCCATTTTTTTAGCTGAGAATCATTTAAGTTGTTTCCAGGTTTTGGCTATTACAAATGATGCTGTTATGCACATAGTTGAACAAAAGTCCTTGTAGTAAAAATGTGCATCTTTTGGGAAAAAAGAATTAAATAAAAAAATGTAGAGCATGTGAATCTCACAGCATTCTCCTAAAAACAATAAAATAAGGGATGCAGAATATCTGACGTGGAGTTTGGCCTCAATTAAATCTGCCTTTCTCAGCTGTCATATACTTTACTTGCATAATATGACATTTAGGATACTCTTTGTTTTGAGGAACAAAAACTGTAGTAAAAAGTGTCTTAGAACTACATAGCAAGGGGCACACTTGTTGGTTTAGGCATCATTGGGACAAAATACCAGGCAAAAGCCATTTAATGAAGGAGGTTTTTATTTTGGCTCACAATTCAATGATGCAGTCCATCATGGAAGCAGAAACTTCCGAATGGCTTGTCACATGACATCAACAGCCAGGAAGCAGGGAAAGATGAATGCCTGTACTTAGATTTCTTTCTCTTTTTTATTCATTTCATGACCTTAGCTCAGGAAATGACTTCTGCCCCCAGTTAGTGTGAGTCTCCCACATTTATTAATTTAATCTGGAAGTTCCTGCAGAGACATAATCAAGAGGTCTGTTTTTGTGGTGATTCTAAAGTCTATCAAGTCTGCGATCAGTATTAGCTATCCCAATGGGCAGATCTATAATGTTCTGTAGACTGACTCAGTCTAGAATGTTTGATGGAGCCATTTCCCCTCCACATTTTCCTTAGCAGCACTATAATGCTTTTGCTTGCTCACTGGATGTGTCTATACATCAGCTACTCCATGTAGACGCTACTGTATCAAGTAGGAGAAGTGGAGGTCTCCCTTAGAAGGCTTCTCTTTTGAAAACCAGCATCAGGAAAATTTAACATGTTTCTTCCAAAACATTATCACAGTCAAGAACAATGAATTTATATATGAGTAAATTCAGTAAGCAAAAAGTTCCAAAAGTAAGACAGGGCTTGTCATTCTTTTCTTTAAAGCTTGCAGTCAATTAAAACATGAATAATAGAGTGGTGTGTGTATGTGTGTGTACTCTGTGGGTGTGGATACACAAATACCACAGCACATGTGTGAAAGTCAGATAACCTTTGTATGTTAATCTATGCCTTCCTACCTTGTTTGAGACAAGGCCTCTGCCACTGCAGGGGCAGGCTCACTGGCTTGGGAGCTTCAGAAGACTTTATCTTGTTCCTCCCTCCTTTAGGACAAACCATTATTATTATTATAAACATTTGCGCGACAACTACAGCATCTGGGTATTATAAGGGTTCTGGGGCTGGGAGATAAGGCCATGCAGCTTTTACACCCTATGTTCCCAGCCGTATAGGGGAAGGTGGTGGGAACAGATGTGAAGTATGTAGCTGTAAGTGTACGGTGCCCTAAAAGTATAGTGTGTAGTACCAATCTCTTGTCTATAGATAAATGTAATGATTCTTACAAGTGAATCATGTGAGTGATTTATTTCATTATTTTTTATTAAAATAAATACTTTGAATGAAGTTGGATTGATCTCAATTTCTGCATGGTGAGGATCCTTAACTAAGACTCAAGGTGAATCTTGCCTTTTCTCCATGCAGTCATTTTCCTACAGTAAGTGCCTAACTTTTCCGTAATAACTCTATTCCTTCACCCTTTAATAAAAGCATTTTCATCTTATTTCCATAGATAGGGTTCTTCTCTTTGGCTTTCCTGTTATTTTCTCAGTTGCTTTAGCTCTTACTCTATCTGGAGTCCAGACTGGTCATTATATTGCTACAGACACTCTGTGACACCATCACAAGCAGGATTTGGTTTCTTCACAAAGATGTCATAGCCAGTGGTCATTTTAGGCCTTTTTATTAGAGTTCTTTATTAATAATCACATTCCCCCTGCCTCATTTTGCTGTTCTCTGCCCAGATTTAGGGATTGACTTGACAGGGGTGAGAGTTCATGAAGAAATCGTAAGAATACAGGAACACATGCAGAGAGGCTGCAGTCTGGTGGGCCATGTGCCCTTTAGTGGAGATACCAGCAGCAGCCACAGAAACTCCAGCCTTCTACTTTATACACCTGAATTAAGGAAACAAGTTTATTGTATACAGATGAACAAGGATGCAGGGCTATTATGTACTGCTGAATGTGGAGGCAGGTTTAACAACACTCACTGAGGATTTTCTGTAAGGGAGAGATCTCAAACTATAGAACTTCTGTGTGGATGGAAAGAGGCTGTGGTTGACATTTTCTGCACATACTTTCAACATGTACATACTGTCAATGTGAAGACATTACCATTATCATTAGTCTGAGGCATTGGGGACCTTGACAACACTTTGTTCATGTAAACCAACAACATTCACTTGCGACTTCATCTGCTCCTCACATTATTTGATACATTTTTTTGTATGGAAACCTCTGTAATTCATTGGCAACCACGATAAGCCTCTTTGTGCCCGTCTCTGTATTTCTCTTACCACCACCATTTATCTGTGCCTTTTTCTTAGTTTATGTCAAACACTTACAGTGATTTTGAGTCTTTTTTATCATAAAGAAACTTTAGAAAGTATTTCTTGCACACATCATGTAGCAAAGAGAACAATCTGTCCATGCCTTATTGCTCTCTGGTACTATGCCCTGGACAAAAGCAACATACAACAGCAGCGGTTCATTTGGGCTTAGAAACATTGATGGAAGTCAGGGCAGTAACTATGGCAAAAACAACAGATCAGTGCTTTTTACTGACTCTTTTTCAAATTTGTTTACTGGTTTTTTTTTTTTAGAAAGCCCAGAACCATGAGCCTAAGGATGGTGTCACCCTCAGTGGACTGGTCCCTCCTACATCAATCATCGGTCTCTCACAGATAAGATCAGAGGCCAATCTGACCTGTGCAATCCCTCAGTCGAGACTCCCTCTTCCCATGTAACTCTTGGTTGCATCAAGTTGATAATAAAAAGTAACCAGGAAAAGGCTTTCCCACATCAATCATCAGTCTCTTACAGACAAGACCACGGGCCATGTGCAATCCCTCACATGAAACACCCTCTTCCCAGATGACTCTGGGTTGTGTCAAGTTGACAATGAAGACCAACCAGGAAAAATCCGTTTATTTAATTTTAGATTTTATTATTTTCCTTAATCATTTCTTAATATCTTTTAGCACTAAGTGGACAGCAGGTTAATAAGAGCAAGCTAAGAGTGTATCACTCAGTTCGTTAAGAGGGAGAAATTAATTAGTCTAACTTTTTTTTTCTTTTACCAAGGCAAAAAAGACTGATCTTCATGTATCAATCCAACAGCTGTCATCTCACATCGAGTGCTGGCTTGAATCAATTGAAGCTCATCAAACCCCTGTGGTGATGGGGTGATGTAACATGCAGGTTTTGTATGCCAGGAAGCTTACTTCTATTTTTTTTTTAAGTGATATAAGCCATGATTGTTGGCTGTCAACCTGACATATTCTGGCACCAAAGCAAACCAAGCCTGGGGGCCTTTGGAGGATTTAAAGGCTGTGGAAACTTCTGAGTCATAATATTCTATGCTTCCATAGGTGTTTCTCTCAGATCTCATGTAGTGTTGCTTCTGACCTCCCACACTGGTGGGGTTATGTTTTATAGATATTAACATTGACATTGGGGTAGAATGGGGAAGTGAAACAATAAAGCAAAGAACACACTCATCAGTAATCTTGGCAAAGACAGGACCAAAAATACCTTCATTCTCTCCCCTGACTGGTTCAAGAACTGCTGAAATTCCTCCCCAGTTCATTCCAGACCCTACAAGTAAGTTATAAAAATACACATATCAGGTGGTGGATGACAGCTTTTAAATTTTGGTTGTGCAGGAAATTACTCCACAACTTTAGCTTAAGGCTCAGGTGCTGGCTCAGTGTCTGATTGGTTGTCTAGCATGAATGAAATTCTGGGTTCAGCCCTGTACTGAACAGGAAAGGTGGGGGGGGGGAAGAGAGGAGGAGAAAGGGGAAAAAAGAAATTTGAAAGAAAAAAATAGGTAGATGTTCTAGTTAGAGCTACCATTGCTGTTTTCATGTCTTCTAAATAGGACAGGCTTAGTACTAAGGTTTGGGTGAGGGTGGGGGTGGCGGATCGCTATAGCTCTCTGAGGCTTGGAGGTAAATACTAAGCAGTCTTGGCCTGTGTGGGTGTTTGTTCTAGGGTATCTATTCTGAGCCTTTGTTTTTTTTTTTCTGTTCCTATATTTTTCACTTTGGTAGGATTTCTAATTTTTTAGAAATTAGTAGATAGTGCTAAGTGTGATGTCCTCTGCTTGGGCCAAGTTCAACAGTGTTGGGAGTAGTTACTCCTCCACTGTAATGTTTTCTTCTTGAAAGGTTAAAAATCTGCCTTGAAGTTGAATGCATGAGAGTATAATTAAAGGGGAAATCTTACAATTTGATCTAATTAGAAAATAAAAAGGAATTCATGCTTACATTTTGGTACTTTAATAACTAATAGAAACAGACCATGATGACTATATTGGGGCAGAACAGAAAGATAGGGAAAATTAAAGAGGCTGTAGAAAGAGAAAAAAGTCTTTTACCCTAGAACTAAAGTCTCCTAAAATCAAGAATTCCAGCACAATTAACATTTTTTCATTAACTATACAGAGATGATTTTTTAAACATAGACATATTCCAAATAAGAATGTCAAAAATATCGATAAGCTGTGCTTCAGGTGGTCAAATTCCTTTTCCATATGTAAGTCTACAATTTTCCAGGAATCTCAAAGATTCATAAGCTCTTGCTTATGCTGAAAACATCTTAACTCCCCTTGTGACCTAGGGCTTTCCCTTATCAGTTTAATTCTGTCCAGTGTGCTCCAGGAACTTCCTTATAAACACTGAGATGAAACTGCTGAAGGTGGAATTACATATGTGGCTACTGTTCAGACACTGGAGCTATTGGAAGACACTGAAGCACAAATCTTTCTTTAAAAGTCCAAACCCGCACCTGGGTGCGTATTATCCCTTTCCCTGAGTTTCTCATCAACTCTTAGGCTTAACTCTATTAAAATATTTTTTAAATGTACTCCATCTCTGCCCCATATTGTTTTGGAATTATCTTCTGCCACAAAATCAAGAATCTGGGTTTCACCTGAGTAGCTAAGTCTCAGAAAAGAATTCTTTGGCCTGGTACATCCTTTCAGCATGTCATCTGGTGTCTGACAAGCCCGGAATAGAAAAAAGTAACGTTTTGTTCCTCAGCCACAAGCCATTTCTGCCTCTTGACTTTTCTTCCCCAATAGAGTATATCCTCAAACCATGAACCAAATACATGCTTCTTCCTTAAGTTGCTTCTTGTCAGGTATTTGATTATATCAGGAAGAAAAATAACTGATACAGAAAGTTGGTATCAATGGTAGAGTCATAGCTGGGTGAACCCTGAGCATGTGGTTTAAAGGCTTCTGAAATTGGTTTGTGGACCTAGATACTCAATTGTAAGGTATTTGCTATATGACAATGAGAACCTGAGTTCAAGCCACAAAATCCAAGTGACATGCTGAGCATGGTGGTACATGCTTGTCATTTGGGTACTAGTAAGGTGGAGACAGGCAGATCCTTGGGGCTTGCTGACTGGATAATGTAGCTTTGTAGTTTTTGGTAAACTTGTGGGGCTAGGGGGAATGTGCAGTCTGTAAAGTGCCTGCCTCATGAGCATGATAATTTGAGTTCATATTTTCAACACCCATGTAAAAAGCTAGATCCAGTAGTGTTTATAACCCTAGCCCTGGGATTTCAGTGAACATTGACAAGTGGATTCGCAAAGCTCAAGAACCAGCAAGTTTAGCCAAACAGATGAACTTAACATTTAGTGAGAGACCCTGTATCAGACGATCATGAAGACAGAAATCGTGATGACTTCCATATGGTGCTAGTTTTGCTGGTGCGTAGATGCAAGAATGAGGGGATCATAGCAGCTTGCAGCTAGATTCCAAGAAGCTGCTGAGGCTATGCAATGTGTATCAGGATGAGGTACTCTGCTTGAAGCTTCTAAGAGGGTTGTATAGAAAGCTGTGAAGGTGAATCCTAAGTGTCAGTGGAGACTTCAGAATATAGAAAATGCCAGAAACATGTTATGTTCTTGGAAGAATACAATAGATTCTAAGTGTAGCTTCTGTATTTCCTCAGAATAAATACTTTATTAAATTGCTTTTGTCAAATGTCTGGTCAGGTCAGAAAGATCAGGAAAGCTAGCTAATACACAGTCCTATTACTTTTCATCTCTACTCACCAAAATTATGACCAATAATTAAAATTTCATTTTCAAAGACTTCATAGAGTTATATTGCCAATATTTTCTTAGTCATCTAGCATTGTGTTGAGTAACACATTTATATTTCCTGGGCTCAAAGATTGATTATATGGATTACATATATATTTGGAATACTTTAAAACAGCACTGTGGTTAATTTGAATTGATGTAGACTTGGAAGTGTTGTAGCATCTCCTTCTACTTTGATACTTGGCTTTATATATAAAGTATACAAATTAATTGTGACTGTCAGTTTTTAAATTATGGCACTCAAATATATCTATGCACATTATTTTTTCCTCTTTGTCTATACCTTCTCCATCCTGCTATATACTCACTGCATTTATGAAGCTTGAATATAAAAATGTTTTACATATTGTTGAATAAACATGTGCATAAAGGAAAGGATTCTTAAACTAATGAGTATCATAAATGTAGCCACATAAATTATCTGACAATAAAAAGGAGAATTAAAAAAAAACTTTAAAAATCCAGGTTCTGGGGACTATAATTTGGTACTTATGTAATACTTTCTCTTCGCCAAAGGCCACACAGATACTTAGTAATAAGCTAATGACCCTTTTTAACCCATGCAAATTAATATTGCCTTCAAGCATAATGCAGAGTAAATTATACAGGAGCTAAAGCACATTAGGTACTGAGTCTATAAAACAAGTTAAGGTGTTTGACCTGATACCATATGGAATATGTTAACAGGAGCCCATAAAGAGAGTTCGTGCTCGCAATTTTTTGTCTCTTTTAAAACCCAGATATACCGAGCTAAACCAAGAGCTGCTTATTTATTTAAAAAGGTGATATGGAGTTACAAAATACATGTGCTTCAGCTATCTATCACCCACTCTGGATAGGAAAGAAATTCATCCATCATAGAAGTCCTTGAAATGCAGGTGTTAGTAAAGTATAGCATCCTTTCCCTCTCCTAAACCTACCAAATCCTTTCAGCAGACTCTAATTAAATTTAAATTTTGTGAGTACAATGACGATGCTAATCCTGTGTGTGTGTGTGTGTGTGTGTGTGTGTGTGTGTGTGTGCCTGTGCAAGGGGGGCGGGATATGCACTTGTTAAATGTGTTAAAAGTATCCTGAAGTGAAACTTCATTCATTTGTGGATGTGAAACATCCAAGTGAAACTTCCTAACAACTAAATCCTTAATTTTGTGATATTAACTTGATTGTTAATAGAAAGCAGTAGGAATAGTATCAATGGGGGGAAAAAGAAAACAAAATAATATTTGAAATTTCAGAAGGTCAGTCTGAAAGATTGACCTTAGACATTCAAGAGAAAGCTATAACATGAATGACTAAGACCTAGGAGTAATTTGCAGTGTGGTTCTGGGCAAGATGCCTAACACTTACTTCCTTTAGTTTCCCTTGGTTTAAGTCAGAAGTAAAAGGGACCGTGCCAGGGTATATCAGAACTGCACAAGAGAAAGACAGCCTTTTTCATGGAGGGCTAGACTCAGTGATTCTTTTCTCAACTTTTTGTTTGTTTGTTTATATGCCACAAAATTATCTTGATGAGTTTATCAACCTTTATAAACTTAAAGATTGTTCACTTAAAAACATGCCTCATTTTCTACTTACCGGTCTTCTTTTTTCCGTTTTAAGAATTTTTGCTTGTTAGATGCCCCCCTCCACCCGTTTTCCCTAATGCCAGGCAATATGGAGAAAGATGGCCAAGATCCAGGTCCTACCCTACTTAGAGCTGACAGCCTAATTGTAGCAGTAGGCTGTAGAGATTCTCAATTACAGTAGAACAGAAGACTAAATGAACAAAGTGTGATAAAACACAGACATTTGACTGTTGACCTTTCCTACAATTCATTCAACAATTGTATACCAAGTGACTGCCTCATAGGCCAGGGACCTTTTGAGGACCATTTTAGACCAATGAATAAAATGACTTTCTGATTTCACTGAGCTAATAGTCTAGTGGTTTGAGAGATAGCAAATGCAAATAAAAACTTTAAATGAGGTCTAGGTAAGCTTTTCGTAGAAAAGAATAGCAATAATAAAAGTCAGCATGTGTCTAAGTTACTGGTTGGGCAGGAAAGAACCACAAAGATGTTTGCTAGGAGATAATTTGTAAGCAGGGACTTGGAGAAAGTGGGGTGAGGTAACAAGCCTGCAAAAAGCACAGGGGAAAAGGCAGAAGGTGTAGCTTTTGCTACAGTACTTGCCTAGCAGTGATGAGGTCCCAGCATAACCTTGTCCTGTAGTCTTGGTGGGACATTTAATGGAGGAGTGGTTTGAAGGAAATTGGCAACAGAGGCTAGGTTAGTAATGGCAGGGTTATAGGAGGGTCAAGAGGAAGGATATCATCCGAGTTTCATTTTAGTGATAGTCTCTGGCAGCAGAAGGGAAGCAGACACCAGACTTCCAAGCTTGCTGTAGAAGATCTCAGGTTCAAGGCACCAAGCCTGTAGGACATACATTGCTTCCTTGTTACTGCTTCCTAGACATCTTGTAGGTGATGGAGTTGTGCCATTCTATGTACCTGATACGCGATTCTAAGCTATTGTGATTCTAATTCTGAGATGTAATTCACTCATGCTTTCCTTACCCGTTTTGTAGAATAATAGGCTTTTGCTATAAATCACAGCCTTCCTTCTCTCTGCTTCACCTTCAAGACAGCCATTAACATTGTTTAAGCCTTTTGACACTTGTGCCTCTTTTGAACTTTGTGTCAAATAATAGGAAATAGTATCGAAGATATCAGCTCTACCCGAGTTATTAGGCAGTAGCACTTACTGTCATTTGGTTTATCTATTTATTTTATTATTGTTTCCTGTGTTTGGATTGGTAGATACACTTACAGACATGTATTTATTGATAACACACACATATATGTACATGTTTCAGTACAGTTATGTGTCTCTACGTATGCTTATGATTTTGTGTTGTACCATGTAATACCACAGCCACTATTATCTTTTTTGTATAGAGTTTTCCCGAAATGTAATTTAAGCCCCTAAATAAACTTCCAATGTGTGGGTACTGCTCACGTGATAAAGACAAAGGAACAGTAAGATCAATTTACTAAGGACCTAGGAGCAACCAAAATTCAGCACAATTAGCCATCTCACACCAATTCTCCAAATAGTACTAGTGCTATAGGTAAAATACAGAACATGTTTGATAGCAAGGGAATTTAATTCTAAGAAAATAACACCAGGTTTGGAAATCTTTTCTCCCCAAATCAAATTTTTGTTAACTTGTTTAGCATTTCTCCAGAGATTCCTTGTAAAAAGAGTTTATTTCAGTGAACACATGGATACTTACATCCCTGACTTCATTTTGGAGGAATCGTACACTGCCAGACTGCATTTTCCCCTCTTTGTTAGTCTGTTGCTTCCTTATAAATAAAAGATTTTGAAAAGCTGTTAAATTGAATTCAAGCAAATACTCAATCCTCAAGCTTTTACAAGCTTTTGTAAAACTAGTGATCTGGGTGTAAAAGTCCTGGCTGGAAGTATGGTGAACAGATGATCTCACCCCTGGTATGCAAAGCTGCCGAATTAGCTGGTTAAACAGGCTGCTGAGATAATTACATTGTCTGTTTTGTGACACATTACACCGGTGCACTTGGGATTAACCTGTTCTCTTGTGTCTATTCTGATCAGTTTTTTAGACATCCTTTTATCTGATGAAGGAGCAGAGACATCAAAAGAGAAAGGGGCGTGGGTGAAAAGAAAACTCACGTTAGGCTGAAGAGTTAAAATTTCTATTTAAATTACTGAACCTATATTCCTTATTTCCATAACTTTGCTTGCTCTCTAGAGACCTCTGCTGGAAATTATGGATACAAATTAAGTCACACTTTCTCTCCATCTCATTGTTTGCATTTTACTATAGCTATGATATCAAAATCTCAGGAACTAATTAAAGAATGAAGCTTCACTGTAATGTGCTAAGCATAACACATTAACTACAAAGCTATAGTCAGACAGAAGTGTTGTGTTTTGAAAGTTTCTGAAAGCATTCTCGAACTAAAATTGAGCTGGAAGTCAATTAGTATGCACCCGTACTTTAAGAGCCTGCTATATGCTTAACGATGATAAATTTTGGCTTGTTATTTTCATAGTTTTGTTAATACTGTGAAGTTTAAATTTACTTTGAAATTAAATGGGGATATAATGTAGATATAAACATCAATAATGATGATGATGATAATAACCACATATAAACAACCCTAAAAGCTGTTCCTAAAGATTTTTATAGACCCATAGTTCCATATCATTATACTTAAAGAGAAAATTATTTAGACCTTCTGATTATGTGGGAATGAGGCACACATAAGATTTCATCACAGTGATAATTTAGATAAAGAACAATTAAGAGAATAAATAGAAATCCTGCCCATTAACAGCCTCTGGCAATTCAAATTGAATTTAACCAACTATTGAGCTTCTGGCTATAGGGAGATGCAATTTAAAGCAGGTATAATAGATTTTAACAACTAAAATGTGTTTGTCACACTGTACCGACTGAGATATTGTTAAATGGCGCAAGAAATGTTGCTTTATGTTAATGAACATCAAATTTAACTCCTGTTGTTCTAACCCCAGCCCAACCATAAGCTGTACTTGACTCGATAGACCAGCATTCAGAAATTCATGTCCTTTCTGTGCTTTCAATTTGTTTTAAAGGGTTTGAAAATATTGACATCTTTCTTCTTTTTGGAGAGTCCATATTGTACTGTCAGATATAAGAGGCTTTGCCAACCCCAGTTGGGGATCTCTTTGTCAGTGTTACAGAACATGTTAGCATGTGATCACTTCTAGGAGTCTTCTGTCTCTTGAGTGAATAATGGTTTTAAATGTTTTCAGCAAGAAAAATGAAATCTTTTTCACTGTTTTTATGCCAGTCAATTCTGTTGTCTCTGGATCTATCTAAAGTTGGTTTGTTTTTGAATTGTAGGCAAAAGTGAGGAAAGAAGAATTATGTCTTTTTTCACCATGTACTACTAATGTGCAGGAAATTTAACAGAAATCTGTCTTCATGAATGGGGCCCAAAGTTTTTATCTTACCATGTGATCATAATTTTACTAAATTTTGTGCAAAAATAGACATGACTCAGACAAGTTTATATAATAAAATTATTTTCTAATCAATGCTAGAGAAGACGGCTTTCCTTTGATAGTTTAAAAATTATTTCTGGCTATACAGCTATGAATTACATGATGCAAAATGTCCCAAATTGGATCTGGTATATATTAGAAATCAAGTCTAAAGGTGATTAAACTTGTATTTTATGCCTTGCAATTGTTTTAATGATTGTGTTTATGCAGAATCGTTTGCCTACTTAAAAAATAATTGTCAATTTTCTATTAATCCAGAAAGAATGTGTACAAGATATGATTATGTGATGCTCTTACCATCAGAATGCTCAAATCTCCTAATGGTCCTGTGAGTTGGTAGTGATTTTTGACACATTTTACAGATGAGGTTGTAGGGCTGAGAGAAATTTAATATCTTAATGTTGGTATAGCTCAGAAATGGCAGAGTCCATCTTCAAACGCAAATTATTTTTTCTACCCTAAAACTCAAGTGTTAGAATATTTTTAAAAATGAAAATGATGTCATTAAGCCAGGGATTTGATTCCAGGCCTCTCTTTGATGTCCAAGTCCATGCTCAAGTCCTGTACATTTAGTGATGGATTTGCCTATAATTAAAGTATGCCCTATATGTGCTCTCACTAATCTCTTAACACAATGAAAGTTATATGTAAACCATTGTTAAACTGTGAAGCATAGAGACCAATGATAAGGAATAAAAGTGCATATTCAGTAGGGAGACAATTTCCTTTTCCTGAAAACGGTCAATTAAAAATTGACCCATTTTTAGGTGTGGATCATGAATTTGATCATGCAAGAACAAGATCCAACTAGGCTACTTATGGATGCCTCTTTCAGTATTGGGTAGATTGTGTATGTATCCACAGAAAACGACATGGTAGACCCAGGACAGGAAGACTACTATCCAGTCCTTAAATCACATGAACTTTCTGTTTACTTCAGTGATGGTGCTGCTGCTGCCTTTGACAATTCAACGGCCAAGGCCAGACTCCTGCAACGAGAAATGCACAAAGGGAAATCTGAGAAGACACAGTATTGCATGGTTTTGAAATAGAATGACCCTCAGTTTAAATTTTTCAGTGCACATGTAAGCATCTGTGTAATGAGGTGAGACATATGATATCTCTGAAATCCCACTTCCTCGTCTGATAAATAACTGGTGATATTAACACTCACCCTAAAGAGTAGCTGAGATTAAATATGACACTGAAGTATCTGGCACAGGAGAAAAGAAAGAAAATAAAGCAAGGCAGTGCTGGCAAGATCCCTAGATGAGTAAAGGTGATTGCTGCCAAGTTTGCCTCTGCGAGTTCTAGTCTTGGTACCCCAAGGAGAGATGGACTTCCACAAATTTTTTTTCTGACGCCCACAGCTGTCATGTGACTCATGAGTGCATTCCCTTCCTCCAATAAATGTAATGGGAAAAAGGTACAAGGTAAGTTCCCATGGAATCCTCCTCTCTCAGGGAATTTTTGGAAACTTAATATGTGTGCATGACACAAACAGGCAAGAAACAATGAAAGAATCTTGGAATTTTGAGAATGGTTTTTGTTAATATGGACTTGGTTTTCAAGAAGAATATTCAGGGAGAAAATGGGACTCTGGATGAGCCCTAAGAGATAAGAAGGAATTGTACAGTTTGAAAAAGTCATTTTATTCAAGAAAGACAACACTTGCCCAATTGCCAGCATAAAATAATCATCCAATCCAGTTACAAAAATACCATTCCAGTGAAGAGCTTTAATGAGGCTTCTGAACCCCAGTAGATGACCCATTTATGTAAATGCCACACAGCATTCGACACTACAGAATTCCTTGATGACACAATTGAGTCGATCTCTGGCAGTTGGTTGTAATTTAATCAGAGTAGAAATTGAGAATACTTCACATGTAGTCAGCACATTGCTTCTTCGCTTAACATCCTGTTCTACTAGCCCAAGTGCTGTTTCTGGCTATTTGGCCTTATCCTGTTTTTCTAAAAGGCTATTTCTATGATTTCACTGCTTGCGCCCTCAGACCACTTCGGCACACATATCATAAAGTGGCTCACCCTGTTTACTCTGTCAGCCCTTGCCTTAATGTCAGAGGCAGTGTTACTGGTACTCTATCTCTTGGTGGTTAGTGGGATTAAATTTGTTCATAAAGCCCTTTGTGAGTCATGGACAGTAAAAGTGGGGGAAATGCATAACATATGTCATCTATGCTACAGTCTGGGGACTTTCATAGTCTTGAAAGAGCATAATTAGCTGTGCCCTTTGTGGACATTAAACAGAAGAAAAAGCAGAGGTGGGGACATGGGGGCTGACTCTGAATAGCAGAAACACATTTAGATTCCAGCCAGTTGGTCTAGTACAAGGACATTTTCCCCCCTCAGGTGTTGCATTATCATCAATCATGTTTGCATATGTCTGTGGTTCTGCTTCTGGAGTCACTATTCCATTCCATGGGTCTTTTCTGTCCTTGTGCAGATATGAGGGTGTCCTACATGTATTAGCTGTATAATATAAAGTTGGGTATTTTCTACAGTCCTAATTTTAGTTTCTTCAAGATTAACCTGGATATTCTTGATTTTCTGTATTTCCAAATCAGTTTTTAAATTTATCAATTACAATCTTGCATACAAATATTACTCATTTTGAACTTTGTGATAGATTGAATCTGATATGAATATGACAAGGGTCTATTGGATGAACTAACACCTTAATATCAAGTCATCTATGCTAGAACCATGGAAAAGCCTTGAACTCATTAATTTTAAAATTAAATTTTTCAAAAATTGTCTCTTGATGTTCTATTCAAACCTCTGGAGAGGTTAAGTTGAATACCATATGCTTAATTCCATTACTTCTAGGTGGCTTATATTTTTCTGTATTATTATAAATGATATTATTTTCTGTAGTCCCAGCTGGATGGAAAAGCTTCTGATCAACAAAAGGTAACATTTGGAGAACCTTAAAAGACACATCTTGCTTATATGTAACCATAAAAATCTGTATATGATCCTGTAAATTGTATCAAGTTAATGAGCAACTCGTTTTTTAAAGGGACAACACAGAACAGACATTCACAACAGGATAATTCAAAGAGTCAATAACCATAAAGAATTCTTTGTTTGGGAAAGAAACTTTGAAATCACAATGACATGCATAAAAACATCAACGTCTACTTAAAATAAAATGTGATAATATCAAAAACTGTAGAACAACCTGGTATTACCATATTCATAACCTGTTGAAAACATCATTTGTAGAACTTGTAAAATCTAGCATTGTGTCCTAAAGTTAAATGCAACCCAGACTAGCAATTACATTGCTGCATAAATGTCATTCATTTATACCCCTGGATAAGTACCCTGTGTAAGTTGGCAGCACAATTATTCAGCTAAGTATTTATGAAAGTATTATACATGATAGCCCAACATTGAAAAACCTCCAATATCCACCATCAGTAAAATGAACAGTAGTATGTTATATATTAGGATATAGTGTATTCTATACACTTCTATACTGCTTCTTTATTTCAGTATGTAGGAAACTTTTTTAGCAACAAAATTACCTGTTTATAAATAGTTATTCATGATGGATAAACTTTGCAGTTGCAGTGTAGATTGTAAACTGTCCTACAGAACAGGTTTTATATGATCCTATTTATCCAGGTGAATTGGACAATGGCTTTAAGATTCAGGGTAGTATTTCTTTCTGAAAAGCTAAAAAGAGAGTGACAGTGGGAGGCATGAGAAGTTTTTCTGAAATGCTTTCACTATTCCATCTCTTAACTCTGGTAAAAAAAAAAAATATATGGGTGTGTTCACTTTACGATAATTTCTCAGCTGTCTACTTTTGAATTGTGTACATTTCTCTCTGTGTTATAGCTCAATAAAAACCTCTCAAAGCTACCACAGAAAATGGAACCTTCCTGGATGAATACATAAGAAAGTACCATTTCTTGATGAGAGAGGCTGTATATTTGGATAGAAATAACTCAGATTTCTACTGGAAGATGTTAACTATTTGTTTTTAATACTTTGGTATTTATTATGTGTTTAACCTTTAAAAATTAAGAGAGTTAAAATCTGAGCAAAATATGCAGGAAATCATTTGTATGTAATAGAATTGCTTTACCTCTGAACTCGTTTTTATCCTATAGGCTTATTGAACAAACAAATACTAAAGTGTTTACCTTTCATAATGTCCTGGTTGGAATATAAAGAGTAGAGACTGGGAGGAATAATGTATCTTTAAAACTATAGTTTGCTTTCATAAATATGTTTTATTTTATCTTATAATTTATTTGTACCTAAGATTTAGAAAAAGCATATTTTTCTTATGTCCTTATACATCTAGTTCCTTATATTTTATAATATCATAAAGTTTATGAAAATTGAGAGTATTGGTTTTAAAAGGGAAACCACAAAATTGCTGGTGTGAAATCTACATTGGCTCTAACTTTCTATGCAAGCTTTGTAAACAACCTAATAGGAATCTGCAAATTTAAACAAAATCAAAATCTTTACAAAATTATTTGAGTAGATCATCTTGACATACATATATGGAATGCATAATGCATCCTTTACATCCATATTTTAAAATAACAGTTAGGGGGGGCTGGAGAGATGGCTCAGAGGTTAAGAGCACTGGCTGCTCTTCCAGAGGTCCTGAGTTCAATTCCTAGCAACCACATGGTGGCTCACAACCATCAATAATGACATGCACGGGGCTGCATTCTAAAAATCCTCCCTTTAGAAACAGACAGGATAACAGCCATTCAGAAAAGACCACAGTTTAACACTATTTTGGAATCATTTTGATGGCCTAACATCATCAAGAAGATTTTGATTTTAGTAGTATATGAATGCTACTGGAATCACACCAGATTTCTAGAATCTCCAGAGGTGTAGTTTAGCTAATAGGTGAATAAGGTCTCTCAGTTACTCCTAAAGTTTTTTCACTGGTTTGTACTGGGAACCCCGGCATGCTAGTCAAGTACTCTGCCACTGAGCTGCATTCCTGCCCTCCTTTTAGTTTTTAAAATAAGAGTATCATTAAATTGCCTGGGTTTATCTTGAAGAAACTCTGTAGCCCCCAGAGGCCACTGACCTTAGACTTCTGAAGAGCTGAGAAGACCCATACCATCAACTTCTCAGAGTGTTTAAAGAATAGTGTTCTTTAAACAAATAATTATAAATGTTAGGAGTCATTTGAAAAAGTTGCCTTGGGAAAAAGTAATAGTTTTATCATATTTTTTGTCACTTGATTGCTGTCTACTGTCACACACACAGCTGGGTTAGGTATTAGGTACTTTCCTGTTGCTGTGATTAAGCATCTTGACCAGCACAGCTCATTGGAGGAGACATTTTGCTTCACAGTTCCACAGGGTCAGAGTCCATCGTGGCAGGGAATCAGGGCAGTAAGCAGAAAGGATAGCTGGAAGAGGAAGTGATGAGCCTGCATCTTCAAATACAAATACAAGGTAGAAATAGTGAAATACAAGCGGTATAAGGCTTTGGATCTTAAATCCCACAATCCAGTGACATACTTCCTACAGCAAAGTGTCACCATGTGACCCTCCCAAAAGAAAATCACTAACTGGAGACCAAGTGCTGGAGAATATAGAGAACATGTCATTCAAAGCACCAGTGGTTATGATGCACAAAAAGGTCCTCACCAGATGCAAGTCCCATGCTCTTGAGCTTCTTAGCCTTTGGAATCAGGAACTACATAAACGTCTACTCTGTATCAACACCTGTACGTCCATTGATAACAGCACTATTTTTAAAAAGGAAAGGCTCATCCTTTAGGTGGGGAATGTGAACAATTAGGAGGTCAAACTTTCAGTTTTATTATGTCATCTCTAGAGGTCCCTGGGAACGTTCTCTCTGTGTGTTATGCATGTATGGCTTGTTGTACATGAAGAGTCCAGAATGGGACAATGGGTTTCCTGTACTGTCCCTCTATGTCTTTCTTATTCATTGAGGACAGTGTCTCTCTCTGAATCTGAAACTAAGCCTGTATGTTGTATATTTCTGGACCCGTTTGGGCCAGAAGTTTAGATCTTGCCTGCAGCTTCTATCCCTCAAAGAAATGAATCAGACATTTATATTAATTTCATACTGTTTGGCCTATGTCTCACACACATTGCTAGCTAGCTCTTTCCATCTTAATTCAACCCATTTCTAGTAATCTACCTGCCACGTGGCCAGGCCCATGGCTCACTTGGATTCCTTACATGGCTTTTCTTTGGGGGTCCGATGGAGAGTAACTGACTCCGCCCTCCTCATGCCTGTCTCTACTCTGATTACTGCACCCACTTCTATGGTGCTCCACATAGGCCAAAACACAGAGAATAGTCCCACCACACCTGTAGTTAGTAAGTCCCAGCAATCCTGTTTCCACCCACCCCGACCTACCCTCACACCTAGTATGGGGGTTGCAGACACACAAGTGATCATGTCCAGCTTTTTATATGGATTCTGGGGATTTAAACTCAGGTAGTCATACTTGCAGCAGCTAAGGAATCTCCCCAGCTGAATTTAGCCATTTAAACTAATTTCCCCAAAGTTGAGGAAGAGGTTAGTTCATCTTAATATATTTTACATATTTAGATCATTTGAAGATTTTAATTGTACCACACATTTTGAATTATTTTTTTTTTTAACAGAATGTAGGCTTAGCTTTCTTCCTTTTTAGGGATTGTTGACTCTCCTTTCAGAACTCAGCTGAACAAAACTTTCTAGAGTGTTTCCCCTGATTCCTTGAGCTAAGCTGCCTTTTTGGGAAATCTCTGGTCACTATAATCTTATTACAAAATTAATTTGCTTTCCTGATAATTTGCAATTCATATGGTCTTTCTATGGAACATCTAAATATTCTAAGATTTGCTGGGTTCTTTTGTTTTTTATTGTTTTGCTTTTTTTGGAAAGTAGCAATGCCTCCCAAATCCTTGTTAACTGATGACTTTATTAATCAAAATGAAGTAGTTCATGAGTAACACACACACACACACACACACACACACACACACACACACACAGATACACACAGATCAACAACTTGTGATAAATAAAGCTGTGTAGGCATGTGCAGATAGCATTTACCTTCAGCAAAAACACAGCCCTCCCACTTCTTATCTCTCTTAAAATGCTGTGCTTTTTACGCTCCACATCAAAAGCAGCCGTCCACCTACAGTTTATACTGGAAAGTTTCAGTTGCCTTTGCAGGACTCGTTAAACCTGAGAGATATTCTTAATTGCCTGAATTGCATGTAAACAGCTATACATTAATGGGTTAGGTTACTATAGTTTAACTGGGCTCGGGTCCAACATACACAAACTTAGCATGTACACTTCCACAGCATGAAGTTACTTTTCTGTTCAACAGAGTAATTAGGAAATTGGACAAGGATGCAGACAAGTTATGAGAATTCAATAGAGTATAATCTCATAACCTTATGAATATAAAGTTTGATTTATGATCGAGTCTTGGAAGAGAGACATAGTGAAAATTTGGCAGAATACCAGCTGGGAGTAGAGTGCCTGTGACAGAATTATAGAGTGAAAATATTAAAAGGCTCTAATGTCCCCAAAGAGGAAAAAAATCTCAGGTTTTATCTTTTTCTTCTCGTCTTTAGCATTTTCATTCATCCTCACACATTTTAGACGTGATTCCCAAGTCTTTTGCTCTCTAATCCACCTGCTGGCTAGCTTGACCACTGGACTGTTATCTCAAAATCAGCATTATCAAGACTTCCTGGTTTTTATCAAGCACACTTTAATTTTCTCAGTTTGAGTTGTTTCTAATGCAGGCACAAGACACATAGTAGGAGCTCATATAATGTGAACTACTGCTGACATTATCCTTCAGTGTCACCAGGGAAGAATCACTCGTGTAGTCATGTTGCCATTCTCTTTGAGGTGTCCTCCATTCATTCTTCCAAGGTTCTTCAGCTCTTGACCCAGCTATCTTCTCAATTTGAATCATGTTTGTGGTGTGTCCGTGTTCTCACCCTTCTCCAAACTATCCTGTATGGAAGGGCATTACTTGTAAGTTTTCTTCATTCTTAAAGGTCAGATTCTTGATGTAGAGAAAGTCAGTAAGTATCTGTAAGTAAGAAAGAGTAAAACCCCTCAGAATATACAGTGGAAGTAAACAAAGTAAACCTGATGGCAAAGGTAACCCTTAGGAAGAATATATATATATATATATGTGTGTGTGTGTGTGTATACATATATATGTATATATATGCTTTAAAAAACAATGACAACTTCAGAAATACAGAACTAAAAAATTCCCATCAGTTGTCTTTTGACACGTTTTAAATTTGGACAGAAAAAAGGAGCTAATTGTAAACTTTGGATGTAGTAAAAGCATGTGTTAATAATGTGCAGAAATGCTGACCCAGAGAACTTTCTGCAGGAATGAATCTAGCCATATGGTAGGCTCTTGTTACCTGTGGTTAGGGAACACTTGAAATATGGCTAGTGTAATTAAGAAGCTAAAATTTAACCTTAATTAATTGTATGACCATTAGTGACTATATTAGACAGCACAGACCTACAATTTGAAGTTTTCTATGGATCACTGGCATCTTTAAGTTTTTCTTAGGTCTTTAGTTTCATTTATCAACATATTGCAATTTTTCTTTTAGGTAGCAACACTCAAGGGAAAGCTTAACTTCAGTATTAAATCTATCAAAACTCTCATATATTTACACATCAACATTATACTATCATGTTTCTCCTGTTCATTAATTCTAAAGTTCTTTATTGAATACCTACTAGATAATATTGATTGATGATAGAGAGATGTAATCTTAATAGTTTTTCTCTAACAGTACTTATTTTCTAAAAGGAAAATCAGCAAATGATAAACCTATAATGCCAAGTAATAGGAAGTAGATGAAGAAAAGACAGCAAATGGACAGCTTATGACAAAGGATACATTTCCACAAAAGTTAGCATATAAAGAACTCTGAAGAGGCAGCATGTGAAGAGAGGGAGAAAAAAGGAATAGACATGGAAAGAAAAAGGGATAGAAGGATCATGAACTAAGTGCCTGAGAAATGGGTATGACTAATAATCCTAATAAACATCAGTGAATCAAGAACAACACTAAGTTTCCTAAAGGGACAAAACACCCCAAGACCAACTTCTCAGCACCAAGGAGACTTATTTACCCCAGAGGGATAAAGGGCGGGGAATAAGAGACAAAGACAGGAGATGGAGGATAACTAGGGGGAAGAGAACAAAGAATAAGGAAGAGGGGGAACGGATATCTATATGTTCCAGAGGGACAAATGACTGCCTCTGGACGGACAGGAGACAGAGGTGGCATGAAGGCAAATAACAGTTTATAAATGAAAAAGGTGAAATCCTGTGTTAGCATGAGGTATGTAATTTAATTGAACATGTTAACTAGATGAGCTAAAGGGGATTTTTGATTGCTGACTTTGATAGTCAGCCTCAGGAGGAGAAAATGGTCAAATAATGGAATAGATCTCGATGTGTAGCTTTAGGAATGGAATCTAAAGGTTTTTTTTTTTGTTGTTGTTGTTGTTGTTTTTTGTTGTTTGTTTTTTTGTTGTTGTTTTTTTCAAGACAGAGGAATTGAGGGAAAAGGACAAGGCCTGCCAGAGCCATGCACACCACTATTGAGCTGGCTAGACTCCTTTCAGTTTCTAAACCTGAGTGAATGAAAGTGTCATTTACTAGGGTGTGTGTGTGTGTGTGTGTGTGTGTGTGTGTGTGTGTGTGTGTGTGTTTGGGGTGATGAATCTCAGTTTCCAAAAGCTAAATTTTAGATGTGGACATTAGACATTCTAGTAAAAACATAGAAGAGATGCAGGTTGGAGGCTGGAGACATCAATTGGTAACTATTATTATGATGGTTAATTTTCACTGTAAGCTTGATTGATGAATCACCATAGAAATGCACATTTCGTGTGTCTGTGATTGTTATTTCCAGAAAGATTTAACCAAGGAAGGAAGATCCACTTTAGATATTGATGGCCTCATCAATACGTGACACACTGTGGGGAGACACAACACACATGTCTAATCACCCCAGATAGGGAGCCCATGACAGACCAAAGTATGGATTCTATCACAGTCCATGTTGGTAAATCATTAAGTTTTATTAGTGCTACTTACAGAAATATGGGTGAGGAGTTACTTACAGGAGCAGAAATGACTCAGGGACAACTGCATCACCAAAGCCATGCTAATGTGTGTGACAGCTCACAAAGTCAGAAAACTCTGAAATACTCTGCACAGCCTACAGGCAGCTCAACAGGTTGGAGAGTGCTCTTTCTAGGTGCCTCAACTGATCTAAACCATTTCCAGGCAGCAAATTTTGAGCTCAGTCTGCTTTGTAGCTTTGCTTGTTTGAGAACAACTCTCAGCATTCTTTATTGTTTACTCTTGGGAGGGAGGAGCCTGGTGAATTTGATTGGTTTCAGTAACTTCCTGAAGCTATCTTTCTGAAGCTATCTGCCTGAAGTTATTTTGAGTTGTTTACCTTCTGTTTTAAGACACTTCCCTGCAGGACCAGAATGCTCTGGTCTGGGAGGATATTGTTACACAGCAGTCATCTGAAGTAGGTAGGAGCCCTGGACTAAATAGAAAAAGCTAGCTGAGTAACATTGTTCACCTCTTTTTGCTTCCTGACTTGATATATTTGCCAAGTTGTCTGACACTTCTGCCCTCAAGTCTTCCCCACCATGATGGGCTGAAACCGCAAACTGTGAGCTAAAATGAACAGTTCTTCGCTTAAGGTGTTTCATTTCAGCTACTCAGATATTTGGTGATGGCAATGAGATAAGTAATGAATTTAATCCTTGGTCTCATATGATCTTTGATCACAGATACTTCATATCTGTGAACCTGGCTGTGGAGAGCTGGTGTAGATACTGATGAAGATTAGGCTACAGTCACATATAGAGACTAAGAACATGTGGAGGGAGTCGATGAAGTCTGGTCATTGGAGCCAGAGAAAGTACAGGCAATAGAGAGAAGGCAGTGGATCAGGGGATAGGAAAAGGCAGTGGATCAGCAATAGAGAGGAGACAGTGTATCATTGGCAACAAAGAGAAAACAGTGGATCATTGGCAGGTCTATACAGTGTTTAATAGCAGGGACTGTTATCCTAATCACCCCAGATACCGAGCCTATGGTCAACTAAAGTGTGGATACCATCAAAGTTCATGTTGGTGAGCCAATGTGTTTTATTGGAGTTATTTACAGGAATATGGGTGAGGGATTACTTACAGGAGTGTAAATGATTCAAATATAACTGCATCATCAAAGCCCAGCTAATGTGAGTGACAGCATAGAAAATCAAAAAACCCTGGGGCATACTGCACAGCCTACAGGCAGCTCAACAGGTTTGACAGTGTTCTCTCAAGCTCAAGTATCCACCCAGACACTGCTGAGAAATTAAATTACAGGAGGATTGAGGATTGATGATGAGATATTGTGACCTAAAGGTCTCCATTGCCTCCAGGAGCAACAGAAACAGCAGCAACCCCATCCTGGAAGAATCTTAGTAATAGGTAATTAAGCAGCTTGTTGAATCTAAGGGATGGCAGCAAATATGTCTTTACTTTCTCCCTGGAGTTACCACTCAGATGGGCTGTTCTAAGTTCACTTTGGACATCATAAAGGAGTTTCTTTTCCTGGGCTTCTCTCCATTGTGTCTTCCTTCTCCACAGAACCTCAGGCTTCCTAATTCTCTGCTCTCTTGGTGACTTCTGCATAGTCCTCTGTCCCTTCCCTTCTTCAACTTCATTTTTTACATCCTCAGAACTTTGGGTAGCCTTTAAGGGTATGAAGGAAATATTTGCAATAGAAAATTGTTTTTTAATTATTAAAATTAATATTTTATATCACAAACTAGTATAACTTAAGTAACTTTTTATTTGTTTTTTAACAAATACCTTTTTTTTTCTTTTGGTTGAGTTTAAATCTTTTATAAATGGCATCTCAGGCTCTTCACATGTAGCCTTGCCAACACAAAGCCAGGAGACAGGAATTAGTGAAGGGGGCTGGGATTCTTTGTAGTTTGGGCCAGAGTTAGGGAGAAAAAAGTTCTTAATTTCTCTAGGCTTTTCTCATAGTTACCAGGATCAACATTTGCATCAATTGTAAAACAAAAGCCAAGAAATATGCCAATTTAGCTGTAGAACAAGTTATCAGAGGTGTGAGGAGGTGTTTTCTTAGGGGACAATTCCTCTTTTATGTACCGGGGCTGGTATCCAGTGTAAGATTTCTGAGAGAAATTTCAATTTCCTAGGATCTGCATTTCTAGGAACTATATTTTAAGGGTCTCTGTCACTTTGGTACAATTTCAGCCTTCGTGGCTCAAATCCAGTGTTTCTAACCACCTTTATTCACCATCTATATTTTTTCCACTGTAGCATTTATCACCTTTTGCCAATTGCCTATTGATTTCTTTGCCATTTATTCATTATCTCTTCTGCTAAACATAAACCCCAGATGAGCAGTGGTTTATCCCTGCCTCACTTACTGATGCATTGTAAGTGAGTAGCATTCTGCCTGGATTGTGTAATGGGTAATTGGGAAATTATTGATAACTCAAAGACTATTGTAATCCCTACAAGTGAGGAATAAGTAGAAATGTACAATAGTAGACTCATGACTTTGCCCCAGTTCACATATGATATTAACTAGAACACAGAAAATTTTTTTCCTCAGGGCCATTGAAGTAGAATGCATGATATGATATAATATTCTATATGATATCTTGAGAAAGTTTTCAATGACTCTCAGAATACATGATATAGGAAGGGATAATGACATAAAAAAAGCACATTCTAGAAAACTGTTATAGGTAGAACAAATCATAGGTAGACTTAACTAAAAATCTAAGTCCAGAAAGAAACAATGCCTCCTCTAACTCAGGGATGTAGCAAAATCAGCCAGCTGGTATTTCTTTTCAACTGAGGAAAAAAAAGTGAGAGACAAGAAAGAAATAGTAGCCAGAGTGTAGTTTATAGGTAGCTGATAACTCTAAAACTATAGAGGTGGGTTGCTTAAGGAGAGTTTGGCTGTGTCTGCACAAGTAGAAAAGGATCTTCTGTTGGTGAAGAAAAATGTAACTTGTATTATCAAATACAATAAAAATAAAGCATATACTGGGAACACTTACCCCTGAATGATGTAATCTTTTCAAACCAGGCCAATTCCTCCATATACACAATATGAACATCAATTTTCTGTTACGTGGTGCCTACCAGAGTTTTCAATAGTCGATTGAAAGTCTTTATTCCAGCAGACTGAGGCTACCTTCATTTAGAACTTATGTGAAGCCGTGGCTGTTTAGATCCAGGAGCTTTTAAAGGCAAAGCCCACATACTGGGCTCTGCAGCTGCAGGAGGTAGATTTTTCTTTCTTTCTTTCTTTCTTTTTTTTTTTTATTTGCAAGCAAGCAGTTTAACAGAAGCTAAGATAAGCAGTTAGCTGGGGGGAAAAGTTTTCACAAGTAGGCCATTTAATAGAATCTAAACTAAGTTAACCAGTGGCATCTTGACCTTTGATTTCTACAATAATTTGGTAGTTTTCCATGGGATTTTGTATTGAGGAGGTAAATGTCTCGTTAAACCCAAATAATCTCTGCAAGAATATAAGGGAAAGAGGTGAGGAAAGAGGAGAAAGGGAAAACAGTAGAGGGTATGTAAAAAAATAAACAAAACTTAAATTTAAAAAAAAAACATACAAGACAGAGGAACCTTTAGCCCTGTCACAATCTGAAACCAATATAGTCTAGACCCTGTTCAGAAACCGTCAGCTGCCCCCTTGTGAAAAGCAGCTTGTATTAGTTGGAAGATCCCTGCAATATACATTTGTTTCTAGGTTTTCCTTAGGCTTTTATGGTTTTAATACTTTTGAAGATTACAGTTTTTCATTTTGTTCCTTTTTAGAATGTCCAACTTTATCTTTTTTCTTGTTTTGTATATCCTTGTCCTAAGTGCCCCAGGTCTTTGCAACTAGAGATCGCCCTTTTCACAGCCTGCTAAAATTCTTCATACCCGCCAACCTAGATCCATTTCATTTGCCTTCCTTTGCATCTCTCATGGAAACTCATGAGGGTCATGGTCTTCCTCTCTCCTTTTACCACTGACAAAGCCTAGTGCCTCTCTGTGGCCTAAATGTTTATTTCTTTTATTTATCTCACAATTTTGTATATATGTATGTATATGCACACATAATGTACTTTGACCATACTCTGCTGTTATTCTTGCTTATCACCTTGTTCTGCTTACCCATTCCTCTTACTTACCCATTGCATGGCTTTTTTGTATGTGTGTATCTCACAGTGTTTAATTAGGAATGCTTGCATAAGCATGGGTGGGGGTCATTTACGTGATCAAAGACAACTTACCAGTGACTATACCACTAAGGTATATGACATGCCCTCCCCTGCCACCAACTAAGTGCTTCTGAGGAAGTGCTCATGAGCTATACCTGAATAAATAATAAAAAATACATTTAAAAACGATTTCCTCATGATATTCCATATTCTCAGTATATTTATTAATTTTATAGAAAAAAATGTATGTATGTATGTATGTATGTATGTAATCATAGCCCTCCCCCAGGCCTTTGGTCTCTTACCTGTAGTTTAACTTTGTTCCCTGTAATGCTAGTACATTCATTGAAAATTTACTTATTTCTGTAAAACTTTGACCCTGTATGTCAATCCTTCTATACTTTCATTCAATACATTGTGCTTTTGAAATTATACCCATTGAAAACTTTTTTTTTTACTTAAAAATGCCATCAAATAGTGACAGTATTCTTTATACATTAATTGACTTGCATCACAATACACAAGGAACAAATGACAATATTCTTAGACCCTAATAATAGATTAATAGACTAAAACAAAAATGGAAATGAAGTTCGAGAGAACTAATAACACTTCTTTTTATTTCTTTCCATGTTTTTAACATTTTTATGTTATTGAAGGTTCAGGCCATTACCTTTGTTAGCTCATGTTAAAAGAAGTACCATATGGCCAAAGCTAATTACATTTAATATGTGTCAGAAATTACTGGGTGATAGCCTATGACTTGGTTTTAAAACATGCTTAATATGCTCATCTCTTATAAATCTATAAATCCCACAATAGATTATAAAAAAGGAGAAATTCAAGGCATTGGATTAGGAATAGAGGACCCATTTTTAATTCAGCAAAGCCAAGTTAGCACTGGTAGGTGGTACTCATCTTAGAATTGTTGACTATGTTTCCAAAGATAAATGGGCCATGCAGATTACTAGATATATGCTTCCTAACCATTGAAAGTTCATTTAAAAGTTATCTTATTTTACAAATGCCCTTATTAAAGGACAAGCATGTAGTTGGAATACATGTAGTTGTAATAGCAGAGAATACTGATTCAAGCAGGTTAAACAGGTTAGATACTTAACAAGAAATTATCTTAAAGACAGCCCCAGGAACCTTCCCCAGCATATGTATGTGTGTGTGTGTGTGGTGTGTGTGTGTGTGTGTGTGTGTGTGTGTGTGTGTATGTGTGTTCCTTCCATAGCATCCTTACTCTGTTTATAACACGAACATAAATGTTAGGAGCAGAGCCAGTGGTCTAACATCTTATAACAAGATCCACTGGAATAAAAGAAGATTCCTCTTGCTATATAATTTTTATTCGTGTTGTAGAATCATCTTTAAGAAGCCCCCAGCAGTGTTGTAGCTTAATAGACAATATTGTTATCATGTGGCCAAGTAGAAACCCATCACTGGATGGAGAATCAATATGTGATGATTGCCTTTTATCAACCATTATTCACTTTGTGGTGGGGGTGGGGAGTGAATTTTAGCTCCCTTGAAATTCAGGCTGGAGAAGGGAGACCAGATCTCTGGAGGGAGAAGAACTGGCCTAAAAATTCACAACCATTAGGAGCAAAGATATGCTGGATGAGTGCAATATGATGCTGAGACTCTTTTTGATTCATTCAAAAATTCTTATAAACTACTAGAGAGTGGAATATAGATTTTAAAATATATATTCATTTAACTTCTGTCATTTTTGAGTTCTTAGCAAAACCTCATGGAAATAATAATAATTAAGAATTTTATAAAATACCATTTCAGCCAGGGAAAGGCATAGACTAACTAAAGATCTCCACCTCCCTTTCTTTACCTCTAAATCAAATTCCACAGTAGATTACAATTGAGAAGTTAAGGAAAGTTAATTTGATAGGACTTACTTTTATTCATATAAGAAAATATGATCAGAAACATCAACTTTCATGTGTAAGAAGAATATGAGAGAAAATGAAACAAGAAAGGTGAGTTTTTTTGTTTGTTAATTGAAAAACTCATAAAGGTTTTAAAAACTTATATACAGAGTGAAACTTTAATTATATGAAATGCTACAGTTAGCAATGTCTATTTTAAATGCTGAAATTATGAAGTATTCTTTTATAATAAATTTAAAAGATTATAAGTTTTGGTCATATGTGGTGTGTATTATAATAGGGTAGTTACTAGATTATTCATAAAATTGGGGCTGATTAGTTCAACACTGTCTGTCTGTTTACAGAGAGGCTAAGAAACCAGGGACAGCTCAGTGTATGAGGCTGGATATCTCAGCAGTCCAAATCAGGCACAGGGAGCATGGAAAATCCTTGGAGATTTTTCTGGTATTGATTCCTTATTTGGAAAACCAAAGAAGTTGGCATCTGATGCAATGGAGTGTGGCAGGGGATGGCGTAGGCATGCTTGATCAAATAGAAATCAAGTGGCTTGGTGCATGCTGTTTCTTTGGGCCTCTTTCTGCCTGAGTCACTTGTTAGAAGTTGTTACTCTGTTTGAGGTTAGTCTTCCCCATTCAGTTAATACCGTCCATAAACACACACAGACACTCCTTCTTAGGACAATTCTAGATCCTTCCAAGCTGACACTCAAGACTATAACAAGTGGCATCTCTAAATTAATTTTCAAATACTAAGACTAGAATGAACTGTTACAGACCTAAGGGTAGGAAGCATGAATTGTTACAGCTACAGACCCAAGAGCCTTCTTCAGTCTCCTTCTACAAATTCTTAAGGCAACTCAGAATTAAAGACTGACAGTTTGTGTTTCTCCACTCATGCCAATTAACGTATGTCTCCTGTTTCAGAGCTTGGCACTGCCATGTACTCAGGTGTTTTAGCTGGAAAGCTGACATATTTCCCATTCCTAGTTTTTTCTTCAGCCCTATAAACAGCAGATCTTACTGAGGATTCTCCCTTACTACCTCTTTGTTCACTTTCCTCCATTTCCTTTGCCATTAACTTATTTGACAAATCTGCATTTTCTCTGAGTGTATGCAAAATACCTTCCAATTGATTTTATTTTCTTCCCATCCAGAAAAATATTTGTGGGAATTAAAGTATGACATTCCCTTACTTAAATTATGTTAAAAGTCATAGGCTAATGCCACAGTAGATAGCCCCATACTCATTCACTGATTGGACTTGGGGGGGGGAAATGATGATGTTGTTGATGCTGATGATGCAGCCAGATATGAAGTTAGACAGGAAATAGGTTGAGGTGGTCCCTGGAGATGAATTAGACGAATGTAGTGGAGGGCACGATCAGAATATATTATATATGCATAAAAAATAAATAAAACTTTATTTGAAAAAGCCACAACAGAAACTGAATATTGGGGATATCATATTCTTGTTCCATGATTCTATTTTTGTCTCACCCACTGCCACTTTCTACCTGAGTCTTTCTGTCAGCCAAATTGTTTCCTCATTACAACAAGCCTCTTCTGAGTATGTGTACTGGTGTGACTGTCCTGGAGAAGCAGCCTCTTACCACTTGCCTTTGACAGATACACTCTTATTTGCTGTCCAGGTTTCAGCTTCCAGTCTTTATTTTAGGAAACTAGCCCACATCTTTTTTTCTGCCCACCAACACATTACTGTATGCATCATATTGCCTATGACTGCTGTTTTCTAACTTCTCCACTCTAAGAATGAATAATTTGATGGCTCTTTGAGGTGGGATATCTTTCTGTACACTGTGAATTACCATTGGATAATGAAGGAATGATTTTGGCCTATGGCAAGCCAGCTTATAGGCAGGCAAGAAATCCAAGCATAGATAAAGGGGAGGAAGGGCAGAGTCAGACAGAGATGCTGTGTGCACAAGAGAGCAAGATGTAAAGGAACTCAGGTAAGTGATGAGCCACATGGTAAGACATAGATTAATACAAATGGGTTCAGATGTGAGAGCTAACTAGCTAACAGCATGTAATTAATATAAGACTTTGTGTGATTATTTGGGACTGCTTGTCTGGATATTGAGGCTAGTCCAAACCAGAAACTTCTTATTATAAATAGTGCTCCAACCTGGCTCACTTATATCCACATACAGCTTGAGAAAGCTTAAAAAGAATTCTATATCACAGAAATAAAGCCAAAAACAGTTTCTGAGTTATGTCTCTTAAGTCAATGAAGGAACAGAAACACCCTGACATGGTGTGTGAGCTTGAGCTGTACAAAATGTTGGGCTTTTGAAGTACAGTTTGAATTGTAGCAAGGCCAGTTCCTGAAGTCTCACAAGAGCCTTGCTACAATCATGAACTGCATATGATAGATTTAAAATTTCTATTCTTACAGGGCAAAACAGGAACAGAGTCAAAGACATTCATGGTAGTAGCATTTTCTGGGAGAACTCTGTTTGCTGGCAGCAAGCAGAGGCATGGCTCCTTTAAGAGATGTTTCCTGACTCAGCTTTAGAGGCAAAAACTGTGTAGCTCTTTCAACAGGCCCTTTTGCCAAATACTTAAATGGAGTTCATGAGCAGTGGACAGTGGTGCTCTACTAGGAGGCAGTATAGACCCTAAAATTCCCCAGAGTTGGGATGGTAAACATAGTTTCTACCAGTAATTCTACTATGAAGGTAAGCTCTCACACACCAAGGAGCTGGGTGGAGTCAGCTGCCATAGCTCAGCCTTTATTCCTAGTTATACCTTGGCAGATTAAAGTTGTGGTCAGAAACAGAAAAAGATAAGAGATATGCAGTTTAAAAAAAGAGATAAGTAAGAGATAAGAGTAAAGGCAGACTTTTAAAAGCCCTCTAAATGAGAGAGAAAAGAAAAGGAAAAAAGGATAAAGTCCTTTAAAAAAGAAATGAAGTTTATATATATATATATATATATATATATATATATATACACACACACATATATATGTGTATATGGTAAAGATAGAAAATATACAAAGAGTCTGGATTATGTCTATTATTATGTTTTCTTTTAATTTTTGTTAATGTTATGTTAATGAGCTAAGTGCAGAAAGACATTTGATTGTAAAGGCTGTTCAGTTAAACCAACATGTGTATTTTAAAGATATCTTGACTTGAAATTTGGGTCTAAGGATAATGTTGCTTTGGAAAAGAGGTTCTGCTTTTGTTTACACAGAAGATGAGAACCTGTGGATTGCTTTCCAGGATAATATGGTTTGTTCAAGGAAGACCCCCTGAAAAATCTCTGATGGAAAAAGATGGCCATATCAGCTTCAAGGCTACTGACTAGGATGATTCAGCCTCAGGATCCCAATAAGCCTGCCAGTGCCCCCAATCAGCAGGAAATAATTTTTGGAAAGCTATGCCCAAGTTTCCAAAATATTATTTATACATGTTTGTTTTCATTATAAATGGTTAATGGTCATAGTGAATCTCTTTATAAGGAAAAAGGAGGGATATGATATGGAAATGTTAAAAAGATAGATTATTGAATCTACTTTGATTTCAAAAAATCTATTAATCTTAAAATATTTTACATTGGTATGGATTTTGATTTATTGATACAAATTTAAGGTTAATTTTGTTCTACTGTATGTATATTTCTACTCTTGTTTAAGATATTATGTTTATGTGACTCATTTAAAGTCATAATGTATAATTAAGAGATATAGATTAATAGTTATTCATTTATGATAATCAAACTTATAATTATGTTAGTTAGGTTTTTTTAGATAGACAAAGATATATTTCAGTTAGAAAAGTAATCTTCAAATACTTCAAAGACCTACAAAATATGGCATTTTAAAATATTTTAAGTACTTAGACTTTCCTAGACAATAATACATGTCTTCTCCTGGCAGCACTAATATACTTCAAGAAGATGATGGGCATTAAAGAAACTCCATGTGAAGTTTAATTTCTGTGGGGGAAAAGTTAGTTACTGAACAAGAATTGTTCTTGTCTCAACTGCTGACTGCTTGACATTAAGCTATATAAACTAGACATGCAGGACCCGTAGGAAAGTGACCCTTGAACTTTTTCAAAAAGCAAATATGGTTCTTCAGGTTCTTGCTTCACAGACATTGCCAGATATTCCGAAGGACACAGGGAGAAGTGACTGACAAATTATACCAAATTAGATGAAATAATCCTTCCAGTTTCCTGCTTCAAAAATAGTCTGCCAGAGACTCTAGGCCTGTAGGATGAAGATAGATCCCTCAACATTACAAGGAAACTTCGAATGACTGTCTAGGTAGCCAGATGTCTCTGTCATTTCCAGAATTTGGAAGTGGCTTGCAATGTACTTTTTGTTTACTCATGTAATAAAACCTTCTGTGGTCTTTGATAGAGTTGAAGATTAGATAGTTATAATTATAGTTTTCCTTAGTTATAATAAAATGAAAATTAGGTATGAAACATTGAACTCACAAAGATAAGGTTAATGATAGAATATTTTTAAAATTTTGATAAATACAAATAGACTAGATATTATAACTGTAGTTCTTGCCTGAGAGCTGTTTTTATATGTAATTTTACTATGTTGAAATTAAAACATTCTTTTTTGATTAGATAGAAAAGGGTAAGTAATGTGAGTTGTCTTTCTGTATGCTGTGAATTAGGATTGGGTTATAAAGAAACTGTGTTGGCCTATGGGAAGGCATCTTATAAGCAGGTGGGAAATCTGAGCATAGATAAAGAAAAAGGAAGGCAGAGTCAGAAAGAGATGCTGTGAGCTGCTGCTGAGAAAGCAAGATGTAAAGGAACTCAGGTAAGCCACGAGCCATATGGCAAGATATAGATGAATAGAAATGGGTTAAGATGCGAAAGCTAGCTAGCAAGAAGCCTGAGACACAGGCCAAACAGCATGTAATCAATATAAGACTTTGTATGACCATTTGACACTCGTCTATTTGGGACTGCTGGTCTAGATCTTGAGGCTAGTCCAGGCCAGAAACTTCTTTCTACAGCTCTTTTAGCTTACTATTCTATCTTGGTTTCTGTAGTATGTTTTTCTATATGCATAGTTACCCAAATAGTGTGGTTTATAATTACTGTGCAGTGTAACATCTCTCAATGTAAAAAAAAATCATTTTAGTGTTTGTTGTTCTTTTTAAAATCTCAAAGTTAGTGTTAAAGGACTGTTTGAATAAGAATAGTATCTAATTACTTTCTGATTCATCATTCTATAGAAACTGTTAACTATTTCATAGGAAAAATGTCAATGGTCCCATAGAATCTGTGAACTCCAGTCAGGAGTGTGTTATCCCAAATCCCTTTCTCAACTAACTGCAGATGAAAGACAATTTTTAGAAGTAGTGTTGAGTCAGGCATGGTGGTGCCTAATTATAATCCTTAGCCACACTGAAGAGATAGAGGCAGGAGAATCATGAGGAGTCAGAAAACAACCTGGGCTGAAAGCATGAGACCCAGTCTCAAAAAAGAAAATATGCACAAAAGTTTAAATTTCATTACTTTAAAAAAAAAACAATAACAAAATAAAACAAAACACACCAGAATGTACAAGGCGAAGCATCATTTCTGTACAAGTTATAAAAACTTTATAATTTTCCTTAGCATGTTATTTTATGTAACTTCTGTCTGTCTACTGCTAGACACAAGTGTATTTAGCATCCATATAGTGTAGAAGACTTCATAATTGGAAAAAAAATAACCAATTTACACACTGTGTTTGGACTACAGCTTCAGTTCATTTTAGTACTTGATAAATCATATGAGAAAACTGTTAGGGAAATCTATCTAAAACTGAAAATTGCAAGAAAAAAATTTTGTAATGTGGAAACTTTATGAGATCTCTAATGACTTAATCCCAATATATCTAAAGCAACAGAGAGACTATTCTGAAACCTAATAGAATAAAATTGTCACAATGCGGGGGAGGCATTTTTGTGTGGCTGCTCTACTATAGAAATTAAAATCAGTGTGAAATCTAAGATCTAAGATGGCTATATGCTCTAATCCATCAAGTACTGTTCCTATAAATAAATAATAAAACACAGTATCTGAAGGTTATTGGGAAGTCACATGCTATCCCTATATCCCTGCCTGTAATTGACCCAGAATTTCTCCAGTTGAAATATCATATTATCTAGAATCCCACTGTAGAGCCTTGAGCAAGACATTTAGCCACCTTAGATTTTATTTTCTTAACTGTAATATGAGGAAGTGGACTATAGTAGCCTCAACCTCTTAATAGACTTGTGATCATGGCTCGATTTGTAGCTTAATGTGAAGCTGAAAACTGCCCATCTGGAATTCATTAAGAGGTATTAATTTTATAGGCACTGTGGAGGGCAATTAAACATTTGACCCACATTCCTTTGGAGCTTGTCTCTGAGGTCCCTACCTGAGAATAGTTTATGTAATCTCCTGATCATTCCAGACAATTAACTATTTATGCAGCACTTAACATGGGTGCCTATTTTCCTAACAAGAAAAGAATTAAAAAAAAATTATATCACTTACATAAAAAACAAAAAAAAACCCTCAGGAAAATTTGAAAGAGGTTCTTCCAAGTAACTTTTGAATTATTTACTATTGTGCACACTGTACTGAAAGCCTTTACCCCACCACTGGAGTGCCAGCTGATGATTGGTAGGAAAATCAAATAGCCTATAACTTCTACCTTCTGAACCTGGGAGTTTCTCCAGGTCCTTTGGAAGAACTGATGTGACACATTACAACTCCTGTGCTGATCTCCTGTCACATGTGCCTCAATAGGAAAAACGAAAAAGACACAGGCAATAAATAAAAGTTCTCTGTATTTGGGTCTAGGACATAAAATTTACTTATTGACATTTTTTGTTTTCTTCTTTATTAATGATACTTTATCTGTTCATTCTAACTTATAGATGAACTACTAATTGCATTTTGAATGTAGGGCAAAGAATGTGGAAAGGATATTTTCAAATAGGAAAAAATTTACATATATGTTGGTTATTGAATTTTAAATATATTTTTTTTTTTTCCTTTTTTTTTTTTTTTTTCCTTTATTTTGTATTTATTAAAAATAAATATATTTTTATATAGTGACTCAGTGTTTCTCTCAACTCTTACTTTTTTTTTTTAAATTAACGTGGTTATAGTTGATTTTTGATACTGAAAAGTTTTCAGTTAAGAATGAAAATAGAAACCAAATAATAAAGGGGTAATTGACTGACTGTCTCAATCGGAGAACAAACCTTGTGGCCATAATAGGAGACATTTTCAATTTATTACCCTCCTCCCTGTGAGGGCTTGGGTAATCAGCATTAGCAAGTCAAATATACAATTATCCTTGTAATTGTGTTGTTCTAAAGAATTTGTCTGCTTTTAGCATTTTCCACAGCCCACAGTTAGCATATAAATACTGAACTTAAGAGTATTGCCAGGTACTGAGCCATGACTAATTTATTACCTGTAGAAATGCCTTATCACTTATAAGGTGTTAATTGGACCCAAGTGTTACAGCTGTTGTTGGGAAGCTAATTTGGTGCCCCCTTTTTAAAGCCTGGGAGTGTGGAAGCCCTTTGGTTGCCTTGCAGTAGAAGGGTACTTTCTTGCAAGTCATCAGCAGGTGGTAATGGACACTTAGCTTTCTAACCGGTGAATGATGGTTTTTCTATCACCATTAAGGAGTCATTTCAATTAATAATAGGAAAAAAATTAAAGTTTTGTTACATAACATTTTGGCTTGCGAATATTAGAATGAGATTAATGTGACAAATGGGAATATAAACTGTTGACTTAAATGCTTATTATTCTCATCAGCAAGTCACTTAGGAGCTCTATGGTGCCTACCCTAGATGAGACCATCTATTTAGGTAGAAGGTGAGACATTCCGGTCAGTCATCCTTTGGTCTGCACATTTCTTCAAATGAGGACGTGAACTAGGGTTAATATTTGGAGCTTAGAGGACTGAGTGCAGAAGCAGAGGACCTTGAATTGCTGTCACAACTGGCTGCAGTGCCTGCCATAGCTTGGGTCTGGCACAGGTGTTCTGCAGAGATAGTGGGCTGAAGCTTGCTCCCAGCAAAAGTCAAGTAGTGTTTTCTCATTTAAATCAAGATCACTCACATGTTCCACAAATTGATCCCATTCAAGATAACAGATTATTAGCATTCCAAGTAGACTCATATGTTCTAAAACAGAGTAAGTAAATATAAAATCTGTGCCAGATGATGCCTTTATTAATGCTCATTTATCCTTTTGTTCTGCACAGCTCAGTCTCTAGAACAAAATAATATACAGTTGATATTTATATTTGTGTTGCCTTAATTTAGTTTTTTTTATTGACAGCATTTTCATGAATCTAACAGTTATTTTATTTTATTTTTTTAAGAATAAGAGGTGAAGTTTATTAAGCCCAAATTCTGGTCTAAACACCATTTTAGCTTTCTATGAGTTGTTTTATTCAATTTTCATACTAATACTATGAAATGAGTTTTAGTTTTAATCTCAGTTTTCCAGATATGAGAACTAGAGTTTAACATAGTAAGGTTGAGGTCACATTCCTAGCAGCAAGAATTACTGAGAAGCTGAGGTGGCCTCAGACTATGACTGATTTTATGTTTTAGTTCAAAGTTAATTGGGGGCACTTCAATGAAGCTGTATTATTTTAGAGCTGCTCATGGCTATGAAACATATTTACCTTTTACAGAATTAGGAAGCAATTTCTCCTGTCATATATATCTCCAAACCAAATATAGGCATATATGCATACACATGTACACACATATACACATACATAAATAAAAACACACACATATGTTTGGAGCCAGGATTTTCATAAATTAGAATGAAATTTGAGAAAAATATGGAGGGCTTATAGTATCCCATAATGCACAAGTTCTGACTGAGAGAATTGAGACACATAGAGCCCTTTTCTATTGAAGGACTGTGGAGACCAACCTACTTTTGAAGTAGGTCTTTCAGGTTAACTGGGTTTCTCGCCTATCCTGAGAGAAACTGTTGAATGAAAGTATAATCTGTAACATTAAATGATGCACAACTCAGTTAGCTTTGACTTTATTCCCTGGTTGATGATGAATCATGTGCTTGTGAGTCAGCAGCAAGTTGCTCATAATATATTCAGGTAATGAAATCTCTAGATATGAAGGATGAGAAAGAGGAGGAAAACTCACCTGACTTCATGCTTGTTTGGGTTTCCCAGCACTTCTATCTATAAGTAATACACAGGCCTAAAAATGACTTAAAATTATTCAAATTTAGAGGAAGGCATGGCAGACACATTCTTAAGAGATGGTACAAATTGATATAAATCAACTATTTTCCTTTTCTGTTTTAAAATGCCCATATGTTTATGCATTTGACATCCAACTTGTCTAAGTATTAAAAATTATCTTAATAGGGAAAAAAAGGCGCAAATATCAAGAGGCAGTTTGAAGTGTGTTGTAAAGAGAGCATAGGGAAAACTTCACAAGGGTGGTGAGCATGGAGGTAGGCCTCAAAGCCTGTGGAATTTCCTAAATAGTTATGGCATATAAGAGAAATAGAAATGGAGACAAAAGAAGCATGAGACAAGAGAGAGATTGATTCTTGGGGGGCAATGTGTATGAAAAAATAAATAAAACTTTGCTTAAGTTTCTATGTTGTAGTTTCATCTTGTAAAAAATTGTCTCTTTACCTATTTGTGAGTTTGAAAAAACACAAAACTCACCTCATTACTGAGTTAGATGATAGCCATCTCCTTGGCTTTTTGTGTAACTTAATGGTACCAAGCTTGAGTCTTTTCCTGTGTTTCCTCTTTATTACTGTTGTTTTGTCAAATCCTCACAACTTAGTTTCCTCCTCATTCAGCAGTTGTCCTTGTCTTCAGTTTTATCTCCTTGGAAAGATTCCTGAGTTCTTTCAAGCTCTAATTTGCCCAAGTGACTAGTGAGTACACTGAGCCATTTTTTAAAAGCAAACCCCTTTTGACAACCATTCACTGATTACCAATGTATTTTGTCTTTGGCTTGTTTCTGCCTCTCTAGTTCCAACTGTCTCTGGTTATTGTAGGCCGAAGTTTCTCAGTCCCGCTCAGCCCCTCTGTCCTATAGCTGCTTATAGAATAGAATTCCACAGTGATTATAGAATAATCACTCAGAGAAAAATACTAATTAAAAACTGTTTGCCTATGACTCAAGCTCATTATTAACTAGCTCTTACACCTTAAGTCAACCCATTCCTGTTGAGTGAAAGTATAACCTGTAATATTAAATAAATAAATATCTCTTGGATTTGCAGTCTGACTGTTTTGTCTTGCCATAGGCCCAAACAGCTTCTTTATTAAGTAACAGTAAAAACACATATTCATAACACTTCTCCTTTTCTCTCTAGTCAAAAAGGAAGGTTTGCATTTTTAAAATAGTAATATTATATATAACAAAATAGTTACCATTCAAGAATTATAGTTACAATATCTAATCTATTTGTATTTGGCAAAATTAAAGAGAATATCCTATATCTGTTCTATCTTTGTGAGTTTAAAGTTTTTTTTAATGTAATTTAGCTTTTATTATGGGTAAGGAAAACTAATTATAGCTACTTAGTCTTCAACTCCATTAAAGACCTCAGAAGATATAATATTATCTGAGTAAGCAGTAAGTACTAGGAAGTAACTTCCAAAAAATGTGACAAGTGACAGAAATAGTTGGCTACCTAGACAGTCACCCAAGTTTCCTTTGCATCTATCTTCAGCCTACAGGCCTAGCATATATGACAGACTTATTTGTGGAGCAGGATTTTCTGAAGAGTTGTCATGCCTTGTCTTGGTAAAGTTCAGCAATCCTTTATTTTTTGCCCTGCTTTTCTATTTTGGACAACATACTGTCAGCAATCAAGGCAAGGGCAATTTGTTGCCCAGTGCTTAGCTTTTGTCATAAAGTAAACTACAAATGGAGTTTCTTTAATGTCCAACATCTTCTTGAAGTAAATTGGCGATACCAGGAGCAGACATGTCTAACTGTCCAGAAAAGTTTAAGTTCTTAAAACATTTTAAGTGCCATATTCTGTAGGTCTTTGGAGTGTTTGAAGATTACCTATCTGAAATATATCTTTGTATACCTAAAAAACCTAACCAACATGATTATCATATATGATTAACTATTAATGTATATTTCTTAAGGGTACATTACAATTTTAAATAAATTACATAATACCTTAAATAAGAGTAGAAATATACATAAAGTATAACAAAATTAACCTTAAATTTGTATCAATAAGCCAAAATCCATATCAATGTAAAGCATTTGGAGATTAACAGTTTTTTGGATTAAAGTAAATTTAATAATTCAACTTTTAAAAATTATTTGTGTATCATTCCTCCTTTTTTCCTTTAGAAAGAGAAGTTTAAATTGAATTCATTTGTTTAACCATTATGACCAACAACAATTTGTAACCACTACCGCATAAACAAATACAAATATCAATAATCCATTTTGGGGGAATGTGGGTATAGTTTTTTAAACTAATTCTTTCTGATTGGCACACTGGTAATCTTTGGGGGACCCTGAGAAAATTTAGAATTTAATCCTGATTGGAATAGTATTTCAGGCTGGATCATCTCAGTCAGCAGCCTTGAAGCTGTTCTGGATATAGAACTAAGAAGAAACTACAACAGAAGTGCTCTGAAACATTGAATCATTTGGGCCATCCATTCTCATCAGAGATTTTTCAGGGGGTATTGGTCAGTCAAACCATATTACCCTAAAAGCAATCCACAGGTTTTCATCTTCTGTGGAAACAAAAGCAGAACCTCTTTTCCAAAGCAACATATACTTAGACTTAAATTTTGAAATCTATATACCTCTAAATATATGTTTGTTTAATTTAGTAGCCTTTACAATCAAATGTATCATAGCAGTTAAAAATCCTAAAAACAACATAATAATATACAGTATCCAGACTCTGTTTATTTTCCTTCTTTATGTGGCATATATACATATATATGTATATATATATATTACTTTACTGTGTCTTTAAAGACTTTATTTTTATCAACTTCTTTATATAACTGCTTATACTCTCGTTTTCTCTCTTCTAAGCCCATATACATTTTTACACACGTTGTAACCCGTTTAGAGATTTTTTTCCCCATCTAAATCTGTTTTATTTTACATTTGTAATTCTTTTCTGACCAGAAGAGTTTTAAAATTGTTATGTTGTGCATTGGCTTTGGCTGCTGACTCCAACTCATTTGGTTTTCCTACATGGTACAGGTATAGATGAGTCTCATTTACTGCAGCTTTCTTCTAAAGTCTGTGTTTGTGCTTCCAAGCCTGCAGGCAGTGACTGGGAGAAGGCTCTTTGTATCACAACCTGTGAGAGACCTTGGTAGTCTGCCATGTTGCCACAGAAGCCCATCTCTACTAGAGGACATGTCTCTGTAATTGGCCTGTAATGAGCAACATGAACTAGGAAGCTGCTTTTTTATTTTTATTTTTTAGAATTTCAGATCTATGTGGATCGATGTCCCACATTGGGTATCAGATTGTGTATTCTGAACCTTCATGATACTTGTCCTTTTGTCATTTCTGCTTCAGGAAACTATCTCCATCATTGCAACTTATTCATCTGTCACTACTTCTGAGGTCAATGGATAAAGTATTTTAAAGTTCTGCTGGCTTTGTTCAATAAACACACACACACACACACACACACACACACACACACACACACACACACACACCTTTTTCATGTTAACTTGAAACCATCAAGCTAACCAAAGTCACATCCCCAATTATATCACTCCTCAATATTTTTGATGAGTATAGGTTTAGGTTTTCTTTTGCCTCTAATGAAGCATCCCCAAGTGCCTAACCAGTGATACTGCAGCTTGGCTTCTTTTACTTGCTTCAGATTTGTCACATACTTTTTATCTCAGGAGCAGCTTGACCTGTCTCTAGAAACTAACATTAGAGAGCCACATCTCTGTAGCGATCGGAGCAGCTTGGCAGCTAACTTACATTGCAATTAAGTTTTATTGTTGTTGTTACAGTAATTTTTTAGACCTGATGTAAGAATCTTTCCAGTTCTTTTTTTTAGATAAAATTATTCATTTGGAAAGAATAAAAAGTTTCCGGTTGGGAAGATAAAGGTAATTCTATGTCTTAGATATGCATAATTATTTTCCATAAGGACAACACACACACACACACAATTTATTTTTGGTCAACTTGAGATTCTGATAGTTCTAATAGATAAGTAAGAACTGCTGTCAAATAAAAGAGAAGAAGGAGAAAGAAAGGCAAACCAATGATAACAAAATAGAAATGAGATGACAGTTAGTAGCGTCACATGTCTGTCAAAGCATGTTCATCAGAGAGCCAGTGGCTTCACATCCATCTAGTCTGGCTGAGTGGTGGGACAGAAAGAAGAAAGGTTGTATACTTATATGAGCACAGGGTGATAGTAAATTAATTATTTAGGAGCTCAGGCAGGTGTTGAGATCAGTGGGAGCCTTGCTTTAAGATATAACCTGCTGTACAAAATTAGGTTTTTAGCCTGTGTCTTTTAAAGGATTCAATTTTACAAGTAGAGTTTGACTCTATTTAAAATGCAAGCAGAGTCAGGATGAATCTCCCTCATGCAGCTAAGCAGCACCATGTACCAGGCACTACTCATGGGGCACAAACTGATAAATACTTTTTCTATGACAAAAATGAGCACTATCATTTATCATAGTAAACTGCGATCATGAGAGCATGTTAAAAATTAGGCCTGGGGCTTGTGTGTTCATATTGCAGGGTCTCTGTGTGTGGCCCAACAACTAAGAGAAATATAGAAGTCAGGAAAGGGGGCTTGTTTTCAGAGAATGGAGTTTGGAGAGTAAGATAATGATGGGGCATCACGGTAGGATTAGCTGGTGGAAATGAGGAAATGCCGCAGTAAGGATTTCTGTGTTTGGAGCTAGGTGTGTTGGTTCACAGTTGTAGTCCTAGTACTTAGCAAACCAAGACACAGAGATCACCACTAGTTTATTGTCAGTCTTATGTATGAGTTTCAGGCCATCCTGGGCTACAGAGTAAGGCCATTCCATAACAATCAAACAACAACAATAACAGCGAAACAGACAACAAGTGATCCTCACAGTTAGAAAATACTCACTTAGGACTCTGAAGACTTCTCAGGAAGACAGCACAGTATGAATTATAAGGGAAATATAAAGAAGAGCAGAGGCCAGGGGCCAGGCCATTTCACAAGGCATCCTGAGTGGGGAAAGGTGGTCAGGAAGCATTGATTTCTTTTCCCGGTAGACTCCAGCTCAACCTCACTAACCAACTTCTGTAGGCACAGCATCCACAGGAAAGTGAAACCAGCAACTTTCCCATTAAACACAGACTACCTCTGCTAAATCAGGTGAGCCACATGCCATGTGCTTTCCCAGCAGGACCCATAATCCTGGTCAGAGGACAATTCAGAGGCCTGTTAGAGCTACACTGACATCTCATTTTCAGCACAAATTTGGCTCCATATGGCAAAATCCATGATCCCAAAGTGATAAAGCCAGTTTATCTCCTTCAAACTCCCAGAGCAGGCCCTGTCGGAGCTTAAAGGTAAAGGAAGACTCACAACCATACAAGGTTATTCTTGTTTTAAATCATAGATGTGTTTTTATTCTTTTCACCACACTGTTAAAATTTAGAGTAAGGTTATTAACACACACACACATATGATTAAGTAATCTTGGAAGTAAATCTTACCCAAGGGACCTGTCTACAAAGTAGGACATTCAGAGGACTCGCCTAGGGATCAGCTCCTCATTGAGAAGAAGCTGTCAGGCTTGCAGTTTTCCTAGACAAGGCTTTAAAAGGCTCCCCCTGTGCCACGCTTTATGATTGATATGGTCTCTGACAAACCTAACTAAACCCCAGTGTCCACATTAGGAAGCTTACAAAGACTTCGTATATAGGTTTTGTTCATTTTTCTAAATTTCATCCCATGTCCTAGAAGTGAGTGGAGCAGATGTTCCTGAACTTTTTGTGCACTTCTCTAAGCTGGAAGCAAAGACAGTTTCCTTGTGTCCTTCCAGACACACCATTTCTTCGTTCACTTTCTCTCAGACCTGCCGCCCATTCCTCATTATCCTCACCAGACCCACACCTTTTGCTTGCCATGCATGTTACTATGGTATCCTCAATCATACCAGAACATATAAAGGAACAGCACACTGTTTTTTCATAATTCCTCTGCATTCTCATAAAATGTCTTAGTAGATGTTAAATCAAAAATCAAAAGGAATCAAAATAAGTTTATAGGGTATAAATTAAATTTGTTTGCATTTAAATGAGTATCATATTACTGCATCTGACACAAGGAATCATTTCTCTCTTATTGGAAAGAATTACAAATATACATTATCCACTGATACAGTAGGCATTGCCTCTGTGAATGTATGTGTGTCCATGAGTGTGCATGTGTGCCTTTATGTGTAACAGGAAAGGTAGTAACAAACTCCCAAAATTGTGATGCTCATTTGTTTTTCTTGTACAGATGAAAAATGAATAAAGAAAGGAAGGAAGATACTAAAAATCACCAAGGAAACAGAGAAAATGTTAAAAACATAACATGATAGAAAAATTATTTTCTACAACTATGGTATCTTATCTGCATATATGCCAAGTAGGAATTTTTTTAATTAAAAACATTTTCATACTTTCCTACTCATTTTAAACTCAGAGTTTTCTGACACATGCCAAATAGCTGGCAGATTCTAATTTGGAAACACACACACACACACACACACACACACACACACACACACACACTAGGCCAAGCACAAGTCCAAAGATTGTCATTTGTTATAAAAAACAAAATGTTAGCTGATGTTTGCAAACATTTCCCTGAGGTCTAAAATTCATCTCAAGATATCTCTTTAAATGAAAATCCTCACAGGCATTTTTAAATTTGCAGGTATTTTTACTCCTTCAAGTCATGTATTTATAATATATAAGCATGTAATTCAAAAGGGTCATTGAAAAAATATCACATAAAAAAGTACTATTAAACTTGAACTCACTCAGATAGGTTTTTACAAAAACTGTAATGAGCACAAAAGAGAACATACACATTATTAACTAAGATCTAAATTTGTAACAGTGATTTCAGCAGAATAGTATTTTTTGGAAAAATTTCTATTCTGTGAAAAATACTTTTGGGTTTCTTTAATCACTTCTGATGACAGCAGAAGCAGAGTATGTCCGGTTGCAAGGTTCTTTGTTTCCAATTCATAGGTTACTCAAATAAGAAATGAAAGCCTGGCATGACTCAACACAGCCTTTATTGCAAATCTTTTATGCAAATATGAGCTTTCAACATGCCTTGAAATCCAATATTCTATTCCCAATCTTCCATTTCCGGGTTTCTGAGCAAGCATGGGATTGTTGCATTGAATAGAAGAACCAAATCTAATTTATGTTAACAGAGACACACAAATCAAGATAAGTCACTGTGTGTGTAGGTGCATACACATGAAAGTCAGGACTTATCTTCTGTTGGTTCTTGCCTTCCATTAGTTTGAGAAAGAGTCTGCTCTTGCTCACTTCTGTATACACCTTGCTAGCTTGCCTTAGGTGGCTGGGTCATTCTGTCTCCACCTCTCATGTTCTTGTAAAAGTGCTAGGATTACAGATAGATATGTATCTGAATTTATATGTAGATAAATGACTTACTTTTCTATTGCTGGAATAAGACACCATAACTGTAGATGGAGTTTTTGTTGGGACCTCAGTTCCCCAATAAACTCACAGAGACTTTTTATTAATTATAAATGTTCAGCTGATAGCTCAGGATGGCTACTAGCTAACTCTTTTTAAATTAACCCATATTTCTTATCTACACTCTGCCACCTGGCTTGGTACCTTTTCTCAATAAAGCAAGTTCATCTCTTGCTTCCTCTGCAACTCTTGGTGACTCCCAAGACTCTGTCTTTCTTCCTCCCAACATTTTCTCTTCCCTGAAAATCCTGCATAGCTATTGGTCAGTCAGCTTTTTATGAACACATTTTTATAGTGTACTCAAGGATTATTATACTGTACATTATCAAAGTAATTTGTAGAAGAAAGAGTTATTGGTGCTTCCAGTTTCAGAGGATCAGAGATCATGATGGTGACATGGGAGTAATAGGTTGTAGAAAGCTGGAACAGCTGCTGAGTGTTCACATCTTGGTCTATAAGCAAGAGACTGAGAAAGACTACATTGGAAACAGCTGTCTTTTGAAACCTCAGAGATGGTCCCTGGTGTAACAAAGGTGTAGTAAGAAGTTTCTGGCCCAGTCTAGCCCCAAGGTCTGGACCAGTGGTCCCACAGAAAGACACAGATGGTTATATTAATTTTATATTGATTGACCTATGGTTCAGGCATATAACTTGCTAGCTCCTTCATCTTAACTCTTTTGTTTAGCCATGTATATGGCATAGTACCTTTTCTTGGAGCAGCATGTTGGGCTCATTTTCTCTGGGTCTGCTGATGTCTCTCCTGGAAACTTTGCTGGTATCTCTCTAGCATCTCTCTCTGTTCTTCCTGTTCTCATAGGTTTCTTAGTCTGGTAGCCCCACCCACACAAGGGACCTAATCCTTCCCAGACAGTTCCATCAACTGTGGACTAAGTATTGAAACATGTGAGTCTATGGCAGCCACAGTAGAAGATGGGAACTCAAGCTTTCTGGCTTGTGCAGTAATCACTTTACCCACTGAGCCATCTCATCAGCCACCAGGATGCTATGTGCTCTTAAAATATTTCCTGTAATTTGTGGTTTTATATAACTTTTGTGCTGGGCATGGGGTTTGCTGTGATTTGAATGAAGAATGTCTTCCATAGGCTCATTGGTGGTGCTGCTTGGGAGGTTATAAAATCTTTTGGCGGTAGAGTATTTCTGAAGAAAGTGTGTTACTGGGGTTCTGATAGTTGATAGCCTTGTTTTATTCCTGTTCTCTCTCTGTGCTTCCCATGTGCACATGAAGTGTAATCCCTGATACCTGGCAGGTGTGTCAGTGTCATCCATATGGTACAGATTTTGGAGACAAGAAAGATTCAGTGTTGACAGTGTAATGAACTCATCCTCTGGGGTTCAAAACAACTGCAGAGGTCCCCCACAATATATAGTAGGATTGGAATCCCCTTGAGGAGGCCTGAAAAGGCATTTTCTTGATGCAGTAATAGTGAAGCCTAAGTTGTAGTGGAGACTATAAGATGTTGCCATGTCTATGACACATTTCCAAGAAGAGCTAAATGCAGTTTTTCCATGAGAAAATATGTGTGACAGACAGAAAAACTGGAGGAGCAGAGTGATAAAACTCTTTACAATTAAAGCTGTAGATGGTGAATGTGGAACTATATGAGATGATGTTTGTCCCACTATGTTTGGGTCTTGCTTTGGTTCAGTCTCTACTCCTTATGCCTCCATTGCTTCTTTATGAAGAGGGAGTGCATATTCCATGACATTATATGTTGGAAGTATGTAGTTTGTTTCTTGATTTTTACAGGGGTCATAATTAAGAGATTGACTTGAGTCTTAGAAGAGACCTTGTATTTTGTATAGTGTTGAGACTGCTAAAGCTTTTAGGGATTTTTGAGGTTGGACTAAATGCATTTGCTTAAGATGGCCAGAAGCCTATGTGGGCCAGGGGCCACATGTAGTGGTTTAGATAAGAACTTTCCCCAATGGTGAATGCATTTGCACACTTAGTATAGGGAATCCCTAGGAGGTAGAGCCTTGGTGGAGGAAGCATACTGCCACACTTTCTCTGTCATTGGGAACTCTCATCTTCTCTAGATTCTAAACAGGAATAAACCTCTTTCTTCCTTATGGGTCTTGTATTTTATCATGGTAACAGAAAAAAAATAGATAAATAACAAGTGCAGGGCCCATACTTTTAACAGTAGCACTTGGAAGAGTGAGGCAGAACAAACTGTGAGTTTAAGGCCAGCCTAGACTACATAGACGCTGTGCAAAATATTAAACCTAGACAAAACTATCTCCTTAACTAAATTCTCTCATGTAGTTAACTCACTGTCTCAGTGGATTCTGAAGCTGTAGATTCAGCAAACCAAAAAATGAAATTTATGTATTTAAATGCATCGGAGGTAGACCTAATGTCTCTGGTTCATAATCTCAACATTTGGGAGGCAGGTAAATACCTGCATTATTGTAAATTCTTTAGTGACACTCTGCATATGTAAGAAGGAAAGTCCTGGAGGGTATGGCTTAATGGTATAATGCTTGCCTAGTGTGTGAAGCCCTGGGTAATATCTGTAAGTGCTGAAAAAATACACGACCAATAACAGCAAAATGCACTGGAGTCTGCTATGATGCTGCACATATATAATATGGCCTCTGGAGGCTGAGGCTGGAGAATGACTAGTTCAAGGCTTGACTGAAGTATAGTTAAATATTGTCTCAAACTCTCCCACATGAATGAAAATGAAATTGTGTCAAACATGTACAAATGTTTTTCCTAGTCATCATAGCCTACACAATATAGTATTTATATATACTTGTATTTACTTGAGTGACCATTTACCTTGCATTAGTTATTGTAAGTGATGGGATGATTTCCAATTTTTGGTGAAATATTTGTAGATTATATGCAAAAATAAAATCTTCCTTAAATGATTGAACTGATCTGTGATTTATATGCAATGTACTATATTTTTTAATTGAACAACTTCAGAAATAAAGTGTAGAAAGATTATGTTGGTAATGTAAATATTTGTCTCTCCTATGGTTTTAATAAAAAGCTGATTGGCCAAAGGAAAACAGGGAGTGTGGGTAGGGCTATAAGGCTAAGAAAACTCAGGAACATCTCAGAGCAGAGACAGACACCAGAGACAAATGCTGGAGAGCCACCAGAAAGAGCCTCCACAGACACAGACATGGTGAGGAGACAGCAGCAGCCACTGAGGAAAGAAGCTGAAATGCTGCTCTGAGAAAAGGTATCGGCCCCATGGCTGAACAAGATGGGATGAGTTCAGATGAAGGAGCTAGCAAGTTATATGCCTGGGCCAACCAGCATAAAAATAATACAAGTGTCTTTATGTTTCTGTGGGACTGTGGGTCCAAACCTTGAGGCTAGGTCCAGAAAATTTGGGCCAGAACCTAATACAACAATAAAGAATGCCATAAAATCTACAATAAAAATACAGAACACGTACATGAGACCCAAAAGTCCCCTTACATGTCTGTAGCTCTACTTTCCCTCAAGTTATACTAGGCATCTGATAACCCACCTCCTGGCGTAGAGATTGATTTGTGATTTATAAAGAGCTTTAGTAAAATGAGTTTCTGTGGTACAGAGTCTTTTTTTAAAGATTTTATTCTATTTCTTAAAAGTGTGCATGTGTGTGCATATGTGCATTGTGTGTGTGTGTGTGTGTGTGTGTGTGTGTGTGTGTGTGAATGTGAGCACAGAGCCCACAGATGCAAGAAGAGGATGATCCTCTGCAGCTGAAGTTTCAGGTAGATCTGCCCAGCATGGATGATGGGACCAATCTCAGTTGCTAAATTATTTCTCCATCCCCATGTGCTCCTGTTTATTTTAATTTTTAGTAGACTATATCAGTTTTGAGATTCAAATATGTTGCTGCCTATGTCTGTAATACACTCTTTTACTATCACTGAGTAAATATACTCTTTTATTTATTCATATATTTGCTGAAAGATTCATATCGATGATACTTTTTGACAATTATAAATAATGCAAAATGAACACAATATATGTCTTTGTGTAATATATGCTTTTATACCTCTAGCCAAAAATAAAATAAAATAAAATAAAATAAAATAAAATAAAATAAAATAAAATAAAATAAACTAGGAGTCATATAGCTCGGGTTATATAAGTGGTCAAACTTTTAAAAAGTGCCTTTTAAGATCAGGGCAGTAGTAGTATATATTATCAACTATAAACAGAGTATGTAGTACATGAGAATTCAGTTGTTTCACATCCTTACCAACAGTTGATTTTGGTTTATTTTTAGTTTTTTAAATTACCATTTTAGTAGATTTGCCACAGTATCTTATTGTACTTTTTTAAAAAAGAGACTTTTGTAAAAATCTTGTTGTATGTGTATATGTGGGATCCTGCATCTGTGTGTCTGATTCCCTGAATCTGGGTCTACAGACAGTGGTGATTCACTGTGTGGATGGTAGGAACTGAACTTGGGTCCTCTTGAAGAAGTAGCAGTTCTCTTAATCATTGAACCCACCTCCCTAGCTCAGTGGTCCTCAACCTGCAGTTCTTCAATACAATTCCTCATGCTGTGGTGACTCCCCCAACCATAAAATTACTTTTGTTGCTACTTTATAATTACAATTTTGCCACTGTTATGAATCATAATGTAAATATCTGATATGCTGGATATCTGGTATGGAACCCTTATGAAAAGGTCATTCAACCCCAAAAGGTCTGCAACTCATAGGTTGAGAACCATTGTGATAGCTCATGGTTTTAATTTTATTTCTTTGTTTTCAGATAATATTAAATGTCTTTTCAGGTGCTGATTGATTATAACAAATGGCAGTCATATTGACTAGGCTTTGTGAAGCTTTGTTCATTTGATGGAGTGTGTGGGGTGTGTGTGTATGTATATGTTCCTTTTAAACGAAAATTTTTGATCAATTGGGAGTTGTATAGTCTTTCTAGTATATTTTCTTCTATGTTTCTGAGCATGGTTTTTGTATTTCAAACTAGGATCTCTTTCATCTGATTTAAAGTCTGAGATCAATGCCAAGAGTTTTCTTTTGTTTGTTCCATATGAATATTCAGTTGTTGTAATTTATTTGGAACACATGGGTCTTCTCACTGAACTGCATTAATACCTATTGTATTAGGTTTCTGGCCCAACTTAAGGGCCTAGAGCAGAGGTTTGATTGGTAGTCTGGAAGTCTCACAGAAACACACAGATGCTTACATTATTTTTATACTGATTGTCCTCGGGCCCGAACATATAACTTGCTAGCTCTTTAGTTTTAAACTAACCCATCTTTCTTATTCTATTCAGCCATGCAGCTCAGTACCTTTTCTCAGAAGCATTTCTTCTGTGTCTCCGGGCAGCTCTGGTGACTATATTGCATCTGTCTGGTGTGACTCTTCTGCTCTGAGATTTTCCTAATCTGGTAGCTCCACCCATATATCCTGTCTGCCTTCAGCCAATCAGCTTTTTGTTAAACCCATAGACATGACAATTATTTACAATGTAACACATAATCCCACTACAAATACTTGTGTTTAAAGTCAAATAACTAACCATGGCCCATGGCCACTGAAGCATTTTTCATAACAGTTAAGATAGATCAGCCACTGTAAATGTCTATTGAGTTGATTCATGATTTAGTCCATTTTTCTATGACAGAATACTGCATTTTGCTTTCTGTTTATATTTCTGAAAGCTGAGATGTCCAAAATTGATGGCTTTAACATCTCAAAATGGTCTTCTCCCTACAGTGTCACATGGTGTGAAGGCAAAGAAAAGATCAGAAGAAATTCAATCTTGAGTCTTTTATGAAGAGCCTTTTTTGTATATAAAAATGTATATGTATTTAAAATATATAGCATTAATCTACTCACAAGAATGATGTTCTCATGACCCAGATACTTCCATTACTTCTGACTTCTCAACATTATTTCATCATTGAGAAAGTTTATAGCACATGCCTTCTGGAGAGCCAGTTAAAACTACAGCAAATGGATAAAGACTATGTGATGTTTATGTATACACACCACCAACAAAAGTGGACTTAGCAGGCAGGTTGACTTTGTATGTATGCATGTATGTATGTATGTATGTATGTATGTATGTATATGTATTTATGTATACATACATATACATACATACACACACATACACACACACATGCACACACACATATTTAACAATACTAAAGAAGAAATAGCTATGAATTTCAAGGTTAAAGGGCTCAAGGGAGGGTAGCTACAAAAGCCTGAAGAAGCCAGGTCAGTGATATAATTTTATGGCAACAAAGAAAGGAAGAAAGGAAGGAAGAAGAAAGAAAGAAAGAAAGAAAGAAAGAATATGTGATAAAAAAAACCCCACAGCAGCCTTTTACTCAGAATTTTCTGAGGAGGATGTGCTGTCATTTCAAAAATTCTGAAGGGCCTCAGTGATAGTATAACTAAAATAAGATGATAATAGAAAGATAAATGCTATATGATCTCATGTTTCCAATTTATAAAAATATTGTTCAAAAAACTGAGTAGAAAGGCTGTTATTAGGATTTTGAGAACTCAATGGTGGAGAGATGCTGATTTAAATAAAATTAAATAATAATAAGTTTAAGGGTTCTGTTTTGTGCTACTAAATAAAACTAACTGTATTGCATATTTAAAAAATTACTAGGGTCCGGTTCTGCTTCCGGGACCAGGTGCTATCTGCAGAGTCCCAGTGCACTTGTAGCAGGAACAGATAAACTCTGCCTGTCACCATACTCACAGCTCCTGCTGAGGGAATTTGCATGGCTACCCAGCTCAACTCCAACTGAGCAAATAGATAACTTCTGGGGTCTCTGAAGGGTAGATTCAGACCCTGCCCAGAGAGGTGACAGGAGGCACACAAGCCCGAGTGCCACAACTGACCAGGAACCATCTAATCGTGAACCACTGAAGCCATGGGCAAACGTCAGTGCAAAAAATTACATAATAATACAAAGAACAACATGGTAACTCCAGAAGAGAGTGGCGATCTTACAAATACAAGACCTGAACTGAGCAATGAAGAGGAAACAGAAGGAAGCAACACCAAAAAATTCCTTTTTGATGATCATCGAAGCTCTCAAAGAAGATATGAAAAATAGCCTTAAAGAAATAGAAGAAAATACAAACAAAAAATTGGAAGAGATAAACAAATCTATGAAAGAAACATGCAGGAACTAAAAGCTGAAATAAAATCTGAAATGGAAGCAATAAAAAAGGCACAAAATGAGGCAAAGATGGAAATAGAAAATCTGAAGATAAAAGCTGGAACCACAGATACAAGCATAACAAACAGAGTTAAGAGATGAAAGATAGAATCTCTGAAGTGGAAGACTCAGTAGCTCAAATAGATATATCAGTCAAAGAAAATAGTAAAACTATAAAAGCCATAACTCAAAATGTTCAGGAAATCTGGGACACCATGAAAAGACCTAATTTGAGAATAATAGGAATAGAATAAGGAGAAGAATACCATCTCAAAGGCACACATAATGTTTTCAATAAAATCATAGATGAAAACTTCCCTAACCTGAAGAAGGAAATGCCTATAAAGATACAAGAAGCTTACAGAACACCAAATAGGTATGATCCCCCAAAAAAGTCAGTGTACCACATTATAATCAAGCCACAAAACATACAGAACAAAGAAAAAATTTTAAGAGCTGCAAAAGAAAAGGGCCAACTCACATATAAAGGCAGACCCATCAGAATAACACCTGACTATTCAATGGAAACGATGAAAGCTAGAAGGGCTTGGTCAGAAGTTATACAGATGCTGAAACAGCATGGCTGCCAAACTAGAATACTATACCCTGCAAAATTATCAATCACCATAGATGGAGTAAACAAGGTATTTCAGAACAAAGTCAGACGAAAGAATATCTATCTACCAATCCAGCACTACAGAGAGTATTACAGGGAAAACTCCAACCTAAGTACCACAGATACACCCACGAAATCACAAACAATAAGTCCACAGAAGAATACCCTAGAGAAAGGAAATACAAATAAGTTGCCACCAAAAATGGCAGGAAATATGAAGCAATGGTCACTAATTTCCCTTAATATCAATGGTCTCAATTCTCCTATAAAACGTCACACTCTAACAAGATGGATACAACAACAGAAGCCATACTTCTGTTGCCTACAAGAAACACACCTCAACCGCAAAGACAGGCACAGGCTTAGAATAAACGGTTGGGAAAAGATTTTCCAGTCAAATGGTCCTAAGAAACAAGCAGGGGTTGCAATCCTAATATCTAACAAAGTAGACTTTAAGCTAAAAGCAATTAAAAGGGACCAATATGGTCACTACTTATTCATCACAGGAAAAATTAGTCAAGAGGAGATTTCAATCTTAAATATTTATGCCCCTAATATAAAGGCACTTACTTATGTAAAAGAAACACTGCTAAAGCTCGAATCCCACATCAATTCTTATACCCTAATAGTGGGAGACTTCAATACCCCACTTTCAACCCTGGATAGATCAACCAGACAGAGCCTCAAGAGAGAAATAAGGAGTCTGAAAGAGGTTATGATTCAAATGGATTTCATAGATATCTACACAACCTTCCACCCAAAGGCAAAGGAATATACATATTTCTCAGCTCCTCATGGAACTTTCTCCAAAACTGACCACATAATTGGTCATAAAGCAAATATCAACAGATACAAAAAAATGGAAATAACCCCTTGTAACATATCGAACCACCAGGGCCTAAAGTTAGAGTTCAACAACATCAAAACCCAAAGAAAGCCTACCAACTCATGGAAACTCAATGTCACTCAGCTGAACCTTCTCTGGGTCAAGGAAGAAATAAAGAAAGAAATCAAAGTCTTCCTAGAATTCAATGAAAATGAATCTACAATGTATCCAAACTTGTGGGACACAATGAAAGCAGTCTTAAGAGGAAAATTCATAGTCCTAGATGCCTATATGAAAAACCTAGAGAAATCCCACACTAGAGACCTAACAGCACAGCTGAAAGCCTTAGAACAATTAGAAGCGAACTCACCTTGAAGGAGTAGATGGTAGAAAATAATCAAACTTAGAGCTGAAATCAATACAATTGAAACAAAAAGAACAATACAAAGAATCAACAGATCTAAGAGTTGGTTCTTTGGGAAAGTTAACAAGATAGATAAGCCCTTAGCCAAACTAATCAAAAAACAGAGAGAGAGAGTGTTCAACAAAATCAGAAATGAAAAGGGGGACATAACAACAGACCCCCAGGAAATACAGAGAATTATCAGGTCATATTTTGAAAATCTGTATTCCACAAAAATGGAAAACCTAGAAGAAATGGACAACTTTCTGGACAGGTACCACCTACCAAAATTAAATGAAGGTCAGATTAATTACCTAAACAGGCCTATAACCCTTAAGGAAATTGAAGCTGTCATTAAAAACCTTCCCAAAAATTAAAGCCCTTGTCCAGATGGTTTCAGTGCCGAATTCTACCAGACATTCAAAGAAGAATTACTACCGTTACCCCTCAAACTATTTCACACAGTAGAAAATGAAGGAATATTGCCAAATTCCTTTTATGAGGCCACAATCACCCTAATACCCAAGCCACTCAAAGACACAACAAAGAAGGAGAACTAGAGACCAATTTCCCTCATGAATATTGATGCGAAAATTCTAAACAAAATTTTGGCAAACCATATACAACAATGTATAAAAGTTATCATCCACCACGACCAAGTAGGCTTCATCCCAGAAATTCAAGGCTGGTTTAACATACAAAAAACTGTAAATGTTATCAATCATATAAACAAACTAAAGGAACAAAACCACATGATCGTATCCTTAGATGCTGAAAAAGCCTTTGACAAAATCCAATATTCCTTTATGATTAAAGCCCTGGAGAGATCAGGAATACAGGGAGAATACCTAAATATAATAAAGCGATTTACAAGAAGCCCACAGCCAGTATCAAACTTAATGGAGAAAAACTCAAGCCAATCCCACTAAAGTCAGGAACTAGACAAGGATGTCCTCTCTCCCATTATCTATTCAATATAGTTCTCAAAGTTTTAGCTAAAGCAATAAGGGAACGAAAAGAGATTAAGGGGATACAAGTTGGAAAAGAAGTAGTGAAGTTATCTCTATTTGCAGATGATATGATTGTATATATAAGTGACCCACAAAATTCTTCCAAGGAACTGCTACAGCTGATAAACACCTTCAGCAATGTAGCAGGATGCAAGATTAACTCAAAGAAATCAGTAGCCCTTCTATACACTAGAGATAGAAGAGCTGAAAAAGAAATAAGGGAAACATTGCCCTTCATAATAGCTGCAAATAGTATTAAATACCTTGGAGTAACTATAACCAAAGACCTATTTGACAAAAACTTTAAATCACTGAAGAAAGAAATTGAAGAGGATATCAGAAAATGGAAAGCTCTCCCATGTTCCTGGATTGGAAGGATCAACATAGTAAAAATGGCAATTCTACCAAAGGCAATCTGCAGATTCAATGCACTGCCCATCAAAATCCCAACACAATATATTTTGGACCTTTAAAGAACAATACTCAATTTCATTTGGAACAACAGGAAAGCCTGGGTTGCCAAAACAATCTTACTCACCAAAGAACCTCAAGAGGTATCACCATCCCTGACTTCAAGCTATACTATAGAGCTACAGTAATAAAAACAGCCTGGTACTGGCATAAAAACAGACTTGTGGACCAATGGAATAGAATTGAGGATCCAGACATTAACCAAAAACCTATGAACACCTGATCTTTGACAAAGAGTCCCAAAACATTCAATGGAAAAAATATAGTATATTTAACAAATGGTGTTGGCATAGCTGGATGGAAGTGTGCAGAAAAATGCAAATAGATCCGAGCCTGTCACCCAGCACAAAACTCAAATCCAAGTGGATCAAAGACCTCAACTTAAACCCAACCACTTTCAACTTGATAGAAAAGAATGTGGGAAATACACTTCTACAAATTGGCACAGGCGACCACTTCCTAAATATAACACCAGTGGCACAGACACTAAGACCAACAATCAATAAGTGGAATTTCCTGAAGCTGGGAAGCTTCTGCAAAGCCAAGGACACTGTCAATAAGGACAAAATGACAGCCTACAGAATGGGAAAAGATCTTCACCAACCCTACAAGTGATAGAGGACTGATCTCTAAGGTATATAAAGAGCTGAAGAATTTAGAGTCCAAAACCTTGAATAACCCTATCAAAAAATGGAGTATAGATCTAAAAAGGGAATTCTCAGCAAAGGAACTACGAATGGCTGAAAGGCACCTGAAAAAGTGCTCTTCATCTTTAGCCATCAGAGAAATGCAAATCAAAACAACTTGGAGATACCACCTAACACCTGCTGGATTGGCTAAGATAAAAGGCACAGATGACAGCCTATGTTGGAGAGGATGTGGAACAAGGGGAACACTCCTCCATTGTTGGTGGGAGTGTAAGATTGTTCAGCCACTTTGGAATGCAATATGGTGGTTTCTCAGAAAATTAAGAATCAATCTCCCCAAGGACCCAGCAATACCACTTCTGGGTGTATACCCTAAAGAGGCACATTCACACTCCAAAAGCATTAGCTCAACTATGTTCATAGCAGCATTATTTGTAATAGCAAGAACCTGGAAACAACCTAGATGTTCCTCAACTAAAGAATGGATTAACAAGCTGTGGTACATCTACACAATGGAATACTATTCAGCAGTAAGAAAAAAATGATATCCTAAAATTCGCAAGCAAATGGATGGATTTGGAGAATATCCTCCTGAGCGAGGTATCACAATCTCAGAAAGATAAGCAGGGGATGTACTCACTCATTAGTGGTCTCTAAACAAACAAACAAGAAAAAAAGCCAAGCATGCCCAAGCTGCAAACCACAACCACTGAACATCTTGGAATCAGAAACTGGACTGACCCTTCGAACCCCACTCCAACTCTAGGAACACCTGACTCACTCTTGAGGGAGGATGGTCAAAACTGGATTTGGCCAGGAGTGGAGACTGATCCAAGCATTATTGGGTCAGTGGGACCATAGGACTGTCTGCTCCCTGCCCAGAGAGGGGATGGGGAGTTGCGGAGAAGTAAAATGACCTGATGTGGTGGGAGGGGGAAGGGACCTTGAATAAGGATATACAGGGATGAAAAAAAAAAATTCAGAGGGAAAGCTGAACAAAAAGTAAATATATGTGTAGCAATCTTCTTTTGCATTATCACTCTTGATAAGTCACGCTTATGATTTTTATCTTCTTTATATTTATTGTTAACTTTTCAGCATTTTAAATTCATTTTACTGTTTTTTTTTGATAAATACAAAATAAATAAATAAATAAAAAACAAAAGTGAATATGGACCACTTGTCTATATTGACATTATTTTCTAACCCCCCCCAAAAAAAATTACTAGGAAAGGTTTTACCAAGGGATTGCAATTAAATATCTGTAAGGGGTACAGTGAGATGTTGTTTTCCTTCATTGATACATTGTGTATCAGTTAATTAACATACTGAGATTATCCTTTATCTCCAACATTTACCATTTCTTTTCTTTCTTTTAATTTTTATTTTATTTATAAAATAAAATCTCTTTTTATCTTTGTAGCTCCTTGTTCTCCCTCCCTTCCCCCTCCCAACCCTCCCAGTCAGCCTTCAGCCTCCCTGCTTCTCATCCCCCCATTCCCTCCCTCAGAAGGACAAGAAGTCCCAAGGTGAATCAGCTGAGCATCCATTCCAGGGAAATCCGATTTCCTCACCCTAAGACTAGGTTAGGTGTTCCTATAGAGGAAATGGATTCTGAAGTGCCAGTCCATGTATAGAAACACAGTATGATCCCTTCCCTCCAGGCTCTATACACTGCCCATGTCAGTATCCGTGGAGGGCCTTGTTTCTTTCCTTGATGGTTTCCCAGTGGCTGTTCTTAATTCATCGAGCTCATCAGAACAACAGCCAGCCATCACTGTAGAAATTTCTTCATAATCCCTAACATTTACCATTTCTTGGTGGTAAATTCATTCACAATTCTTTAGTTTAGATAGTTTGAAATATTTATCTGTATTATTTTTAGTTATGCATATGTGTGTATCATCGCGTTGATGTGTGCCCATGAGTCCACATGCATGCAGAAGCTAGAGGACTCAGATCCTTTGAAGGTGGAGTTTAAGCAGTTGTGAAATACCTGATGTCAGTATAGGAACCCAACTCAGGTCCTCTGCAACAGCAGTATATGTCCTTAACCACTGTACCATTTCTCTAGTTCATAGTTAAGCTGTTTTGAGCACATAATATTGTTAAAACAATCACCATTTCATAATATTGGATGACAGAACTTCTATCTGGTCATAGCTTTGTACTGTTAAGAAGTCTGCCCAGAACACTCTTTTCTGCTGTCTCTGGACTCTGTTAACCACTATACTTCACTCCACTTCCATGAGCTCAGAATTTTAATATTCCAAGTATGGGTGAAGTCTTGTGATTTTGTCTTTCTCTACCTGGTGTATTTCATGTGAAATTAGAATGTATGTCTATGTCTATCCATGTTGCTGCAAAGAGTGGGCTGCCATGTTTTTATCATGGCTTAAGAACATTCTATCATATATGTTTATGTGTATATATACTTATGTGCATCACATTTTTTAAGCCATTCATTACTGATAAGACACCTAGAATCACTCCTCATTTTGGCTATTATGAATTTCTGCCTCAATAAATGAGGGTAAAAATACCTATCTGATATACAAATTTAATTTATTTGGATATATACCAAAGTGGAATTACTGAGTCACATGATAATTTTACCTTTAGTTTTTTAAGGGACTCCTATTATTATTTTTACATAATGAATGCATTAATTTACATCACCAGAAAAGTTTTTAAGATTTTCTGTTTCACTTCATCCTTTCAAGAACATATCAGTGTTGTTCTTTGATTGCAGCTATTCTGTGATAAGATGGTACCTTATTGTGCTTTGATTTCATCCCCATGGTGATTTGTATCCTCCAATATACTTATCCATTTGTATGTCTTCTTTGAAGAAATCTCTATTTAGATCAATTGTCTACTGTGCTTTTCTGCTGTTGATTGTGTTCTTATATATTCTGGATATTAATACTTTTTGAATAAATGATTTACAAATATATTTTCAAATTCTTTAGGTTGAGTGTTTACTCCCTCTGTTGATTATTTTCATTATTGTAATTCTTACCACCATAAAATCACTAACTATTGAGGTTATTCATGTGTTAAATAACTTGGCTTAGCTATTACATCAAACAAGTTATACAAATATAAAATATGTTGTAACTTATATATGTATTTCATTAATAAAATGTTACATTAAAACAAACATAAAATTATATATATGTATATTGCTCTGTTTCTAGATTTTTCTCTTTCCTTTTCTATTTGTTGGTTTGTACTGATACAACTGTTTGATTGTGCAGTTTTATGTTAAATTTTGAAATTAAGTAATTAATAAAAACTAGAAGTCAAGCAATTATTTTCTCCAATTTTATAGAATTACAATGGTAATTCTAGGTCATTCTCATTTTAGCATCAGTTTCAAAATCAGTCCTTGAACTTTGACAGAGAGTCTTTTGAAATTGTCATGTGGGCTTCATTGACTCTCTAGGTCAGTTTGAAGCTAGGATATTCCTCCAAAGTTAAGATGCTCCAAAAATAACTAACTACCGATTACTGTTAGTTTTTTGTGACCATGACAACTAGCTCTTAGCTATCAAAGCAGAAAGGCCAGGCATAGATGTCACCTCCATTGACCTCTCTAGAATTTTGCATAAAAGTAATTTCAACTAAAGCTTGTTCCAAAGCTTCCTTAAAAACATCATCAAACCATATCTACAATATCCTAGGATGTAATAATCTGAATTTTGCAGAATATCCCATGACTCTAAAGGAAAATCACACCAAATGCCTGTTCTTGCTCTGAAAACTTGTATCAAAGCATACACAACACTCACAACTATGGTACTAGGTCCTGGGGAAGTACCTGCATGGAAACCTCACATCCTTCCTGCTTGCTTCAGCCCCTGCTGAAGGACAGACAAAGCAAGTGATGTATTGCTTTAGATAATAACACACCAGAAGCATTAAAGTCACTTTCGAAACTACTTCACTTGGAAAAGTATTTTGCCCCTAAAGGAGTTTTCAGAAACCTCACAAAGCATATTCCTAGAATTCTATTTACTCAGAAATTTTCTTGGACCCTTTAAAGGGCTAATATTTTGCTTCATTTACTTTTGTAAATCTTTTTATTACTTTTTTTGGTATTTAGTTTGATTTCACAAATGCCTTTTATGTGGAACAAAAGCTGTGACTCTCAGCTTAGATTGAAAGTAAAAAAATGCTACACAATATACTTATTACAGTAAGACAATCTAGACTACATTGTGTACAGAAACTAAGATATTTGCTAAATGACAAAACTTCCCCCCTACTTTAAAAATATGCATGTGATCAGAGATGGACTGACACCTTTGAAACTCAGACCCATGTCCAGAGTGGAATCAGAGGAGAGCAGATTCCAGATCCTGGGCCACCCATCCGGAGAATCCCTCTCGGGGCAGCCAGGGTCACACCCTAACTTCTGATCTCAGACTCTTGCTAGCAGGCAAACCCTAGGCTTTAGCTGAGAGGGGCATCCCCCACGGACCCCTAACAGAAAGGACATCCCTTGGCCAGGCCCCAACTTCAGGGCAAACTGCATTATCAGAGATGGACTGATGCCTTTGAAACTCAGACCCATGTCCATAGTAGAATCAGACATGAGCAGATTTCAGTTTCTGGGCCACCCATCCAGAGATTCCCGCTCTGGGTGGTCAGGGTCACACCTAAGGTTCTGATCTCAGACTCTTGCTGGCAGACAGGCTTTAGCTGAGAGTGGCCTTCCCTAGAATAGGCTAGAATACTAAACCCAGCAAAACTTTCAGTCACCATAGATGGAATAAACAAGCTATTTCGTGACAAAGTCAGACTTAAACATTACCTATCCACAAATCTGGCCCTTCAGAAAGCATTAGAGGGAAAACTTCAACCTAAGGATACCAGAAACACCCATGAAACCACCAACAATCGATAATCCCACAAAAGAAAAGCCCAAAGAAAGGAAATACATACAAGCTACCACCAAAAATAATAGGAAATAGCAATCAGTGGTCACTAATATCCCTTAATATTAAGGGACTCAATTAACCAATAAAAAGACACACACAAACATGATGGATACAAAAACAGAAGCCATTCTTCTGCTGCATACAAGAAACACACCTCAACCTTAAAGACAGAAATAGACTCAGAGTAAAGGGTTGGGAAAAGATTTTCCAATCAAAGGCCCTAAAAAACAAGCTGGTATTGCCATCTTAATATCTAACAAAGTAGACTGCAAACTAAAATCAATTAAAAGAGACCAGGATGGACATTACTTATTCATCTCAGGAAAAATTTGTCAAGAGGAGATTTCAATCCTGAATATTTATGCCCCAATATAAAGGCACCTATCTATGTAAAAGAAAAACTACTAAAGCTAAATTTCCACATTAATTCTCATATGGGTCAACCAGACACAGACTCAACAGAGAAATAACGAGTCTAACAGAGGTTAGGTTGCAAATGGATTTAATAGATATTCACAGAAGTTTCCACCCAAACACAAAGGAATATACATATTTCTCAGCACCACATGGAACTTTTTCTAAAATTGACAACATAATTGGTCATAAAGCAAGTATCAATAGATAACATAAAATGGAAGTAGTCCCTTGTATCATATCAGACCACCATGGCCTAAAGTTAGAGTTCAACAAACTCAAAAATCACAGAAAGCCTACCAAATCATGGAAACTAAACATCACTCAACTGAACCACCTCTGGGTCAAGGAAGAAATTAAGAAAGAAATCAAAGTCTTCCTAGAATATTAATGCAAATGAATCCACAACATACCCAAACTTAAAATAAATCAGTCTTAAGAAGAAAATTCATAGCAGTAGATGCCTATATGAAATACCTACAGAAATCCAACACAAGAAAAGTATCAGGACAGATGAAAGCCTTAGAAAAATTAGAAGCAAACTCACATAGAAAGAGTAGACAGCAGGAAAGAATCAAACTTAGCACTGAAATCAATACAATTGAAACAAAAAGAACAATACGAAGAATCAATGAATCAAAGAGTGGGTTCTTTGAGAAAGTGAACAAGATAAATAAACACTTATCCAAACTAACCAAAAAGCAGAGAGGGAATATCTAAATCAACAAAATCAGAAATAAAAAGGGGTACATAAAAATAGACCCTCAGGAAATCCACAAAATTACCAGGTCATACTTTGAAAATCTATACTCCACAAAAATGGAAAACCTAGAAGAAATGGACAGCTTTTTGGAAAGGTACAATTTACCAAACTTAAATGAAGATCAGATTAAATACCTAAACAGACCTATGACCCTAAAGGAAATTGAAGCTGTCATTAAAAGCCTCCCAAGTAAAAAAAGCTCAGGACCAGATGATTTCAGTCCAGAATTCTAGCAGACATTCAAAGAATTACTACCAATACTCCTCAAACTGTTTCATACAGTAGAAACTGAAAGAATATTGCCAAATTCCTTTTATGAGGCCACAATTACCCTAATACCCAAGCCACTAAAGACGCAACAAAGAATGAGAATTACAGACCAATTTCCCTCATGAATATTGGTGCAAAAATTCTCAACAGCATTCTGGCAAACCGTATACAACAACATATAAAATATATCATCCACCACGATCAAGTAGGCTTCATTTGAGAAATGCAGGGATGGTTCAACATATGAAAAACCATAAATGTCATTCATCATATAACAAACTGAAGGAAAAAAATGCATTATTATATCCTTAGATGCTGAAAAATCCTTTGACAAAATCCAATAATGCTTTATGATAAAAGACCTGGAGAGATCAGGAATAGAGGGAAAATGTCTAAATATAAGAAAGGTGATTTATAAGAAGCCAACAGCCAACATCAAACTAAATGGAGAAATACTCAATGCAATCCCACTAAAATCAGGAACTAGATAAGGCTGTCCCCTCTCCCATTATCTATTCAACAATTCTGGAAGTTTTAACAAAAGCAATAAGAGAACAAAAAGAGATTAAGGGGATACAAACTGGAAAAGAAGAAGTGAAACTATCTCTAATTGCAGATGACATGATGGAATACAAAAGTGATCCACAAAATTCTACCAGGGAACTTCTACAGCTGATAAACACCTTCAGGAATGTAGCAGGATACAAGATTAACTCAAAGAAATCAGTAGTCCTCCAATACACTAAGGATAAAGGGCTGAAAAAGCAATAAGGGAAACATCACTCTTTATAATAGTTGCAAGTAGCATTAAATACCTTGGAGTAACTATAACCAAAGAAGTAACAGATCTATTTGACAAAAACTTTAAATCACTAGAGAAAGAAATTGAAGAAGATATCAGAAAATGGAAAGATCTCCCATGTTCCTGGATAGGTAGGATCAACATAGTAAAAATGTTAATTCTACCAAAAGCAATCTACAAATTCAATGCAATTCCCATCAAAATCCCAACACAATTTTTTTTTCACAGAATTTGGAAGAATAATACTCAGTTTCATTTGATAAAATGGGAAAGTCAGAATTGTCAAACCAATTTTGCCCAACAAAAGAACCTCAGGAGGCATTGCCATGCCTGACTTCAAGTTATACTATAGAGCTACAGTAATAAAAACAGCCTGGTACTGGCATAAAAACAGACTTGTGGATCAATAGAATAGAATTGAAGATCCCAATTAACTCAAAAACCTATGAACACCTGATCTTTGACAAAGAGGGCAAAAATATTCAATGGAAAAATTATAGTATGTTTAACAAATGGTGTTGGCATAGCTGGATGGCAGAATGTAGAAAAATGCAAATAGATCCAAGCCTATCACCCTGCACAAAACTCAGATCCAAGTGAATCAAAGACCTCAACATAAACCCAACGACACTGAACTTGATAGAAAAGAAAGTGGGAAATACCCTTCTATGAATTGGCACAGGTAACCACTTCCTAAATATAACACCAGTGGCACAGACACTAAGAACAACAATCAATATGTGGGACCTCCTGAAACTGAGAAGCTTCTGTAAAACCAAGGACACAGTCAATAGGACAAAATGATAGCCTACAGAATGAGGAAAGATTTTCATCAACCCTACAAGTGATAGAGGACTGATCTCTAAGATATATAAAGAGCTCAAGAATCTAGAGCCCAAAACCTTGAATAACCCAATCAAAAAATGGGGTTCAGAACTAAAAAGGGAATTCTCAGCAGAAGAATTAAAAATGGCTGAAAGGCATTAGAAAAAATGTTCAACATCTTTAGCCATCAGAGAAATGTAAATCAAAACAACTTTGAGGTACCACCTTACACCTGTCAGAATGTCTAAGATTAAAGACATTAATGACAGCTTATACTGGAGAGGTTGCATAGCAAGGGGAACACTCTTCCATTGTTGGTGGGAGTGTAAGCTTGTTCAGCCACTCTGGAATGCAGTATGGTGCTTTCTGAGAAAACTTGGGATCACTCTCCCCAAGGATCCAGCAATACCACTATTGGACATGCACACTAAAGATATATATTCGCACTCCAAATCATTAGCTCAGCTTTGTTCATAGCAGCATTATTTGTAATAGCAAGAACCTGGAAACAACATAGATGCCCCTGAACTGAGGAATGGTTTATCAAAGTGTGGTACATCTACACAATGGAGTACTACTCAACAATAAGAAAAAATGATATCCTAAAATTTGCAGGCAAATGGATGGATATGGAGAATATCCTCCTGAGCGCGATATCTCAAACCCAGAAAGATAAGCAGGGGATGTACCCACTCATTAGTGGACTCTAAACAAAAAAGCAAAAAGCAAAGCATGTCCAAGCTGCAAATCACCAACACTGAACAGCTTGGGATCTGAAAGACCTTGGATCTCACTCTCTCCAGAGGAACACCTGATCCACTCTTGATGTTGGGATGAGGAAAGTGGATCTGCCTGGAGTGGATGCTGAACTAAGACACATTGGGACTTTGGGACCTCCTGGTCTTGCTGGGGAGGAGATTAGGAAATGACAAGAAGAGAGAGTGACTGAGAGGGGCAGAGGGGGAAGGGAGTTTGAACAAGGGAATACATGGATAAAAAATAAGCTTTATTTATAATAAAAGAAATATTCATGCTCATATATTATGTCTAAATATGGGGTTTGTTTTAAGGTTTCATTTTCTAGCTTATGTTAGTGGAGACAATCTTTTTGCTTTGGAAGGAATCTTGCTCCTCCTCTAAAATGGAGGAGATATTACTAACCAGTCAAAGCTAGAGTGGCCCAAACATCTCTCTCTTTTGGGATTGGTCTACATGTCTATTGGCAATGTTTAGAAATTTTTTTTATCAGTATGTATACCATAGTAAAAGTGCTACGTAATTCATTCAAGGGAATGTTTTTCAGGCTGCAGAAGGTAAGTCGAGCTAGGTGCTTAGAAAGCTTGGATTTCGAGTGTGTTCTTACACACAATTTTCATTCAATAAATTCAAGGTATAGAAGAGAATCCGAGCTCAACTCCCTCTCACTGTCATTACTGTATTACTTCATCTCAATCCAGTGGAAAATAGAAATTTATGATGGTTTCTAGCCTTTGAAATTTTAATTTTGTATTTATTTCTGCTCTTAGAAGTAAAATAGGCAGAGTGGTCTGTGAAAGAGATGACTTGCTATGTTATGCTGTTTTGTTGAAGACCGAGTCACTTTTTCTTTTTGTGTTGCTAAGTAATGTTCATTTATTAATACTTTTACATATAAGTCACCTGCATTTAATATGTGTCATTTCCTAGGACTGGACTATAGAGATTCTAGTATATGAGAGAACCATTTGTCACAGCTTTTGTTCTCTCTGGCTATTTCCCCATAGAGTTTGTCCTGTTATCTCTCATACTCTTCAGCACCACAAGGACCATGACTAATCTCCTGTGTAGGAAGACAGTTGTCCCTGGCTGAGTGCCTCTTACTGTCTCGTCCTCTGTTAGACTGTCTTCCACGTGAGTCAGTGTTTCTTGATGTAATGTGTTGCTTCCAGGGTATCACACGGGTGATTTTAGGCAGCGTGGTCACACAACTGATTGCGTAGACTGGGTGACTATTGTGAACAAATGAATGTTCTGATTATTACTCCAAGGGAAAGGAAATGAGTTTTTCTGACAACTTAGAAGGAGTATTTTGACTGGCTGTAGGAGACCCACGTTTGTCTTTTTAGTGCTTTTGGTTTATGCTGAACTGTTACTATGATGAGATACCAAGATTTCTTTTGAAATATGCCTAAGTAAAATAAGAACAGTAAATTATGCTCTGAGTGTTGGTTAACTCAATAAATTTGTGAAACTCAAAAAAATTTAGACTTGGGAATGTGTCATTAATCACAGCTGGCCTATGGCACATATTAGTGCCATGCTAAGTTAATGAGTGAAGAATGTGCAAAGTTGGAAACTAGCTTGAAGTTCTACAAGTAATAAGTAGGTGAATAAGCATTTAAACCCTTCATTCTACAATTAAGAAATCTACCTTTTACTACTGAAAAGTAAGTTTTATTTACCCAAGATCTAAAACTTTCTGTTTCCTCTTAAATTAATAAAAGGCAGAAAATGTTCTGGCATGTGAAGCACACTTTAAGTGGTTTGGTGCAGTTTAATGTCTGTTTGGCTGAGGTTTCAAGCTGTATTGTTTGTAGGTCCTACAGAATTTACAATTTATCTTAGTTTTTTTCTTTTTTGTCTGAAGCCTCTGCCAGGCTTCTTTGGGGCCTGAGTCCTGCTATGGTAGATGTTTTGTGTCTAGTCTGTGTTGTGTGTGCAGGCTTATTTGGAACCTTATATAGATTTATTTAATCCTTCCCTACTCATAAGAAATACTTTCTGGTTGAAGCCATAGATGGGTTGAATGTATATGTTGACAATCCCAATGTGATGGCATTTAGAGGTGTGGCCTTTAGGAAGTAACTAGGTTATAAGGATAGTGTCTTCATGATCATGATTAATGCCTTTACAGTACCACAGTGAGCCAGGAAATGAGTGCCCTGACAAGAGAGCTTAAATATCTGTTTAACTAAGACACATAGGCAATGGTGTTTTGATTACAGCAACCTTAAACTAAAAAGCATTTTTCTATGTAATTTGTCTCCACAAAAGTGAGGACTATTTGATGTTTGTTTTTCAGGCTAGGGTCTTTCTAAGTGTCGCCTGCTTTCCTTGAGAACAGGATAAGATGGTCCTTCATCCACCTCCTGTGTGTTGGAAATATAGATGAGACATCATACCCAACCTCATTATTTGCTATATAAACCAGGCTTAATAATTGAAAACAATTTATCCATTTGCACACACACTTTAAGCCACTATTCACCAATCTTTTTAATCAAATGTATACCAATTCAGTCAAGAAGTTGTACTTTAATATAAAAAATAGGTTCAGAATTTTATATATGAGTACTTATTATATCATTTCTAGTACCTGTAACTCTTCCCATGTTTCACAATTCATGACTTCTTCAGGGATTGTTTTACACACACACACACACACACACACACACACATAAATACAGCACAATGTGTTGACTTAGTCTTGTTCATACTCATATTTGATTAGGACTGACCACTTGTGACTAGATAAACAATCAGGGAGCTTGTCTCTGGAAAAGACAGATTCTTCCTCTCTTACCAGCTATATAATTTGCTATAGATCTTACTCTAGGTACAGGGTCTCAAAAGATTTCTTCCCTCCATGATCACAGTGCAAATGATATTGTAGTTGGGCAGACCTTATTTAGGTAATGAAAGTTTTGAGATTTCATGGTTGCAGCCCCATGTAGTATGGAGAACACACTGTCTTGAAGAGGACATCCTGGTCTTCTGCCTCTTGAAGTCTTTTGTCCCCTTTTCCATGATGTTCTTCTAGCCTGGAGCACAGGGTTGTGTTATAGATTTATCAGGTAGGGTTAGTTAGGCACCCCAAGGTCAGTTGTTCTCTACATTTTGACCAACTGTGGTTTTCTGTACTGGTCTCTGCTGCAGAGAGAAGCTTTTTTGGTGAGGGGTAAAAGCTACACTGTGGATAGAAAGGATAAATGTTTAGAATTCAGTAAGAAAGTATGCTGGTTTAGGAAAGTGGTAGAGGTGGGCTCTCCTCTAAGGTCCATGACCCCATCAACTGTGGGTAGTTGTAGTAGGACAGGCCCATAGGGCCAATGAAATTGGCTCAAAACAGTTGCCAAGGTATGAACATAATGTACTGTTGTTCTAAGAGCCAATCTGAGGAATCTGCCTGAGGGACTAGCGACAGCCTTTGTCTAATGTTCCTGATGCTCAGCATTTGCCTAGGAAACTGATAAGACTCAGCAATAGGTAGTTGCCTAGGTTTAAAACATCACGTATGAATTCCCTCCTATTGAGTAAGCTTAATGTCAAATTAGACAGCGAATGGTTCCCAGTATCTAAGTGCCATTATTGCACCCTTGAACCTTGCATAGCATATTTCAATACTATAAGCACTTCAGCTTCAGGGATGATGCTTTCAGGTCATTTCTAGCTCCATTTCTCTAAAAGCTGTGTCTATAGTGTATGATGTCATCAGCCATAGGGTCTTACTTTCAAGTTCTGAGAGGTTACCAAGGGCAAGGTAATAGACAGCCTTTATTATTTTGGGAGTTGGAACAACAACTCTAAGAGAAGTTTTCTATGCCTACTGGTTCTGGGGTTGTTGTAAAGTAGTCTATAGCTTTCTGGGGTAATAGCATCACCCCAAGTAAGTGGTATAATTTCATTCAAAACTGCCTGCCTGCCTGTCTGTCTGCCTATCTATCTGTCTATCTATCTATCTATCTATCTATCTATCTGTCTGTCTGTCTGTCTGTCTGTCTGTCTGTCTGTCTAGACTTATACATATTATATATGTATTTTTAGCAAACATAAAACTTCTTTAGTGTTATTTATCCCTCTTCTGTCTTTCTTCTTCTCCATTGCTTCCCTTTCCACATCCCAGTTAGTCCCAATTGTTGATTTCACTGTCCCTTCCCTGGCCTGTGCCTATCTTCTCTAGGCAGTGTTTCTTCTCTTATCTCCACAACCCACTGTTCTTTCTCACTTCCTCATTTCTGTGGTTATTCCAAGTTATACGGTTACATCTAAAGATTCAGAGGTAAGACCCACAGATAAAAGAAAATATACAACATTCATCTTTTGGGGGTCTGGGTTACCTCATTAATTATAATATTTTCTAGTTCTATTGATTTACCTGCAAATTTTATGATTGTTTGTCTTTTTTTAATTAATAAAACAATTTTTTATTGAAAGTGTTTTTTACATGGTGTATTTATAAAAGATTTTCCCTCCATCATCTCCTCCCAGAGCCTCCCTTCTGCTTCACCAATACAGCGCTACATCCTTTCTCTCTCTCCTCTCTCCTCTCTCTCTCTCTCTCTCTCTCTCTCTCTCTCTCTCTCTCTCCCTCTCTCTCAAATAAACAGGCATATTAAACAGGAACAAAATCAGAATAGAATGGAACAACCAGAGGGAAAAAAGAAAGAATATGAGAAGCAAATGTGTTCACAGAGACATATGCACACACAGAAAGCTCATAAAAACACAAAATTGAACACCATAATATATAAACAAAAGACAAGTAAGGAAAAAAGTCCCATAAAATATATTATGGGACAACAAACAAACAGACAAAATCTCTCCAAATACTATTGAGTTGATTTTATGTTGGCCATCTTCTCATAGGCATAGGGCCTACCCTTTAATGTGATGTATACATAGTATGACTCCATTGGGGAAAACTTATTTTTCCTGTACAAGCAGTTGTCAGTTGGAGATAGCATCTTGGTTAGAGATGGAATTGTGTCAACTTACTCTTGTCAATGCTGAGACTCCATTTGTCTTGAAACTGTGGATGCGGCCACAATCTTCGGAAGATCATAGGTGTATCAGTCCTGTTGTTTTTGGAAGGCATTGTTTCCTGGCTATCATCTACCTCCTCTTACACTTACTGTCTTTCTGTCTTATACAAAATTTTCTGAGCCCAAAGGGGAGAGGTTTAATATGATATCCCATATAGGACTTAGTGTTCTATGATCTCTCGCTCACTGAAAATTGTCCAGTTGAGGTGCTCTGTATTTATTCCCATGGGCTGTAGGTAGGTGGAAGTGTTTCTGAGGATGGCTGAGGAAGACATTAATCTATGGGCATGCCAAAATATGATTGAGTCATTATACACCTATATTTCTTTAGTAGACAATATTATTTGGGCTTCCCCTAAGTTTCTGGCCAATCTATTCCAGGTTGTTGACTACCCAAGCAGTGTTAGGCATGGGTTCCATCTTGTGGAGTGGCTTTAAATCCAACCAGATAGTATCTGGTTACTCCAACACTGTTTGTGCCACTATTGCACCAGCATATTATATAGGAAGGTCTCTATTGTAGATAGGAGGGTTTATAGCAGGATTGGTATTTAATGAGAAAGTAGTACTATGATAATTTCATTTTTTTACAGCTGATTAGAATTCCATGATCTACATCATAAGAGAGGTTTTTGAATGCTTCTCTATCTAATCACTCTTCTAAATCTTGAGAAACACCAATAAACAAACATTATAAAAAGGCAGAGAGAAATAAAATCAACCATAAAAATACAATATTTGATTACAAGCTCACAAATACACATTTACTGTAAGTATGCAACTTTAAATCTACATATTAAGTATTAGTAAAGTTTTCTAAGCAAATGTATGCAGATGTTATATTTTACCTTCACTTGCCCATTTCACTGGGTGACCTTACACATACTTTGGGTCACCGCCTGACAATTTAGAAACAAATTTTAAGCTGATGTCTCCAGAAACCAAATGTCCTTCATGGGTGATACATTTTCTTCAAAACAGAAATATATTGACTCAATTCCCCATCACCATCTCATTTTTTCCAGTTTTAAACCTGGAATAGTCTTTTGAGTCCTTTCTTAGGGTTCTGTTTGTTTTATGAAGAACATATTCTAGGAAGCTGTTCACAACTGAATGAGAAGTCCTGAGTTCCTAAAATAAAGGACCCATCCCCAACTCTGGTCATCAGTACCTTGTTTACAAGATGAATGAGTGCTTTGGGAGGGAAGGGCAGATTAGCTGCTTGGTTACCGTTTCTAGGGTTTCTCTTCCCACATAGTACTCATGAGCCCAGTCATTCTTTGATCTGAAGATAATTTTATATTGAATTATAGTGAATAGGGCTATGAGTGCCAAACACCATGCACATTTCAAACTAGAATTAGAAATGAGTATCATGGAAAAATAATGTATTTCTTCATTGACAATCAATAATAGTTAATTTACAACAAATTTCATCAGTCATCTTGGGGGGCATCCCACTATATGAAGAATTTTATTGACTTAACAGAGAATTTAGGCAGACTACTGCCTTTTGAATGAACTTTTATCTTAGGATGATTTGTTGAAATTAGCCGACTTCCTCACAATAGCCTGATTTTCAAATAGATCTGTTTTGCTATTCTATCTGCTCTTTCTGAGACTCCAAAGAGACAGTAACTGCTTTTTTGTTCCAGTTCTTTTTCTAAAAATATACCTGGTAATATGATTCACCAACCACTAGGTATCTCACACAAAGAGACTGGATTGTTGGGGCCACAAAAATCTGGTTTTGAGGGGGTGCTGTCTGGTTTCACAGCCTCAACTCCCTTCTCATTTGGCTGGAGGCTTGTCAAGGGCACCTCTGAACAGCTTTTCACTATGCAGCACATTGTGGTTTTGTGCAGATCTTAGGGCAAGGTGGAAGGGCAGGGAGAAGAAACTTCCCCCTAGTCAATTGGCAGAAAGGCATTTATAAAAGTTACACACCACCCACACATTCCTTTTAGATGATCAAAGGCTCACAGGAGGTCACAGAAGGAGAGAAGAAGAAAGAGCCTGGAAGATTTTTTTTTCTTTAATTCCCTGTATTGCAGTTCTTGCTGAATAAGGCATAAATTATGACTTCATAAATTCTTTGAGAAATTTCTGGATTGAAGGAAATAAACATCGAATTGAGTCAAATTGATATTGCTGAAATGTACAACATATTCTTTGATGCACCTCATTCAAGATGACTTTTTGTTTATCAAGACATTCTTTGTGTGTGTAGCCTTGCTAAGGCTCAAACCCAGGGCTTTGCATATGCCATGTGCACTTAGTTTGCTGAGCTACACCCTTAGCCTCATAAAATCTTGTAGTGTGAAACTTTCACTATTATTTTTTTATTAATTTATTTTCTTTAGATTTACATTTCATGGGCTTCTTTGCTTCCTGGTTTCAATAGAATCTACCAAACTTGTTATCTTGGTATTTCTCGCCCATCCCAAATCAGGAAGTATTCAGCATTTATCAGAAATGTGTTTGGACATGATATCCATACCCATTCGTAGTTTCTACCTCAAGCTCTGTGTTTTGTGTAGGTCTTAAATTTGCATAAATATAGAATCATTTCTTCCAGCTCTCTTTTGGTCCTCAGCTCATTTCCATCAGATAGAGGGACATATTCTCTCATCTATGTTTTCCCAGTAATGTATACCTTGATTAAAATGATCCTTGTACATTTTACTTCTTGGCCTCACCCTAACGTCAAAATCCCCTCAAGGGAAGAGACTCTTCCATATCTTTGTATCCATATCTCCTAGCTAGCTGCCTGACAGGTAATGGATACTTAATAAATATTTGTTGAAAGAATTAATAGACTATTCTTCATTTGCAAGGCCCCAGGCTTAAATCTGTTGGGTGATGATTATTATTTTTTCTAACACTCTCTACCAGGTGCAGGTGGCTGGAGGCCAGGGTTTTTCCTTGTTGTTTAATCCCTCTTTGCCCTGTGTTTGTTCTGCGTTCCTTCCCTTGTCTCTGTTGCCTTGGTCTACACACAAACACAGGACCTATGTCACAACAGGGAGGAATGACAGAAGAAACTCCTTGATAGATGCTTCAACTTCTCAGTTGAAGGGACTGTTACAACAAGTTTTTGCTTGACTCCAGTAAATATTCCTTGTCTAGTAGTTTATGGGTGATATTCTAAACAAGTAATTTTTTGTCCTTTGTCTTCACTGAATAGAAAGATACAGCTTCTGGCTGTTGCTTTTTTTCTATCAACTACTCCTGATGTCTCAATTGTCCCTAATTTATGACATTATTTTTCTAATACAATTTGGTATTAGACCAAAATTATTTGATTTCTCTTATAAATGTGGCCTTAGTGTGTAAAGGTAAAGCATTTATGTCTATTTTTGGTTGGACTTTTAAAATACTCTTCTTATTGAGGCTAGCACTTGCTTTTTTATATTTAAAGAAGATTTATTGTATTTTAAAGTGTGGGAGTGGGTGGAGGTGGGGAGCATATGCATGTAAGTGCAGGTCCCCTCAAAGGTCAGAAGATGGTACTGATTTTCTGGAGTTACACACAGTTGTGGGTCAACTGATATGAACCAGACTTGGGCCCTCTGAAAGAGCAGTATGTGTTCTTAGCTGTTGAGCTATCTCTCCAGATCCAGTACTTCCTTTTCGTATGATGTGATCAGAGTCCATATTGCTGCCGTTAGCACTGTGGCATGTTTTGGGAGATTATGACAGCCTGTGCTCAGGTTTCAACTTGACAACTTCTACCCCATTTAGATTTCCTAAGACCTTCTGTTTTCCTCACTTAATCTTCCCAGACACTTTATTATGTATCTTTTCAAAAATAGTTTGGATCAAATTTCAGTAGTTAAAACATAATTTAAGGATATGCCCTTATTTGCCAGCTAAATCTTTTTTGTTTATTCACAAGGCATATGTGTATCTACACACACACTCACACATAAACATGTGTATTTACACACATATGCAATTTTTTTTTTTATTTTTTTATTTTTTTTATTTTTTTTTTTTAAAAACTTTATTTATTTATTTATTTGCCTTGGTGTTTGCCTGGAACTGGAACTACAGACAGTTGTTAGCTGCCATGTGGGTGCTGGGAATCGAACCCGGGTCCTCTGGAAGAGCAGACGGTGCTCTTAACCGCTGAGCCATCTCTCCAGCCCCCACATATGCAATTTTCTAGTTGATTGGATCATAATATTAAAATCATATATGCCTATGCGGGTTCACGGAACCCTACCCCTTTCTGAGAAGCTATTGAAAATCAATGGCTTCACAGGGAGGGAGAATCAGTTTTCATCAGAGATGCTGCACTTGGTAAATTGTGCTCCATGGATGGTCCTAAACCCATGCACATAGCACATACTGGAAGTAATGACTGAATACTATGTATTGAAAAAAATGTTGGTGGGTGGGCAGGGGAGAATTTGATAAAAATACACTGTGTACATAAATGAGATTCTCAAATGTCTTATCGTGTGTGTGTGTGTGTGTGTGTGTGTGTGTGTGTGTGTGTGTCTGAGTTAATAGATGTTCTCCTACTTTTCATGAAGACCTTTAGCAAATAGATGAGAAAATTTATCAAAATTACTTAGTTGATAAAATGATAAGTTATTATACATTAAGTTAAAATAAAATAACCTTTGGAACTTAAACCATTGTTTTCTAGAAAACATGGAATTTAAAAAATATATTCATATCACTTCTATGGGAAGAAGTGTTTAGCATGTTCTGTTGACTGTTCCTCACTACTGTTACAATCAGGCTCATTCTTGACAAAAGCTCAAAGACTAAAAGAGACAGACACTTTCTTCATACTAGTTTTATACAATACTTGCCACTTTTTTATTTCCATTGCATATCTCTTATCATTCATGGGGGTATGCAAATGAGGGTATTAACACACACACACAACCTCAGTAGCTTGGTGTTTATGTCAATGAATCCCTGTTCTCACTGCAGAAGATCTCAGCTTTGAGTCTTCTCAAATGTTTTAAGTGAAGCCATGACTTTGTACTTACGCCAAAAAGTATGACTTTGAGTATGTTTAATGCCTAGTTTGTAGCCTGAAGTTTCTTGGCTGGTCCAGGCCCAATGTCTGGAGGTATCTTTCCCACTCACAATCCTGCAGCCACTTATAAAATAATTACTTAGTGGCTAATATTAATTACAAACTATTTAGCCTATGGCTCAGGCTTATTAACAGTTAGCTCTTGCAACTTAACTAAACCCATTTTTATTAACCTATGCATTACTACATGGCTGTGTGGCTTTACTTGTGTCCCATTATAGTTTCCTTCTGGGAGGTAGCTTGTAACATCTCTTGATTCTGCCCTTCATCTTTATCTCTGCTTGGATTTCTCTACTGCCTGTAAATAGACTTGTCATAGGCCAAAACAGCTTCTTTATTAGCAAATGGTAAGAAAGTTTATTCACAATATACAGAAAGACATTCCACATCACTTCCCGTTTTCTGTCTAATCAAAAAGGAAAGTTTCAATTTTAACAGAGTAAAATTACATATAACACAACAGTTATCAAGCAAAAAATACTGTTACTGTCGCATGAATTCTGGTTATATTAAAAGAAACACAGAGCCAGACATCAGAGAAAGGCTGAAATATTAAAGAGTCACAGTCAAATATCATCTAGCTGTCTTCCAGCTGCCTAATATGTCTTACTATGCCTGCCTGAAATACCTTCTTCTCCCAGTTGTATCACATCCAGGTTAAAATTAAAGGTGTGGGCTACTACAATTTGATAGTTAGCCTTGAACTCACAGAAACAAAGAAAGATCTCTGTCTATAGAGTTATGGGATTAAAGGCAAGGCACCTCACTGCCTGCTTGGGAGCCTGGACCTCCCTCTGTAAACTGAGATGACCTCAAATGCAGGTCTGCTGGGATTAAAGGCATAGGTCACCACTCCCGGTTTTTCCTAAAGCTGGGATTTAAAGGTATGAGTTACTATCTGGTAAAAACCCGCCGTGAGATATGTTTTAAGTGAGGTTTATTGTGTGAGAATCACTTACAAAAGAGAGAAGGTTTTAAGAGAAAGTTAAGGGATAAAGTTGCAACGTGCCACACCGCCGAACTCTCCCTCCTCTGGCCCGGCACCACCTACTCCTGGAAGCCGAGTCATCAGTCCAAAAACCCACGCAACCTGTCTGGAACTCTCTCGAGAGAATGCTGGCTTCCTGTCCTGGTCCTCTCCCTCAGAGGTCTACTTCCGAGATCCTTTCCAGTCCACCATGCCCCTTTTGTCTCCAGCTTTCTGATGCGATCCATTCACATGTATAGTTCCTGATTTCCCGCTACATCTCCCCATTTTGTCTAAATAGGAAGGTTCTAAAGTCGGTATAAAACTACATACTATAGGGATCATCATAAGACAGTGTCTGGGAAAGAGAAAGGTACTAACATAAGTGAGGTCAAACTACCAATAACAAACAGCAACTACAAAGTGCAGTTTAATATCTAAAATGTTGATACGAGAAAATGCACGGGGATTGCTTTAAGGCTGTTTATCTTAAACAATAGAGTTCTAAGACTTGAGTGTCTTTGCTGGAATGTGAAGTAATAACAACCTCAACTATCTAATCTTCAACACCGTCAAGACCTGAGAAGGAAAATATATACCTAAAGTTGGAAGCATGAAGTAACTTCCAGAATTTAGGAGAAGACAACGACAGTTAACTACCTGGACAGTCATCCACCACTTCTCTGTATAACGGGAGCATCCATCCTTGTGGCTACTGGCCTAGG
>PVIH01004135.1:0-97180 GCA_004025045.1 Sigmodon hispidus
TTGAATAACCCTATCAAAAAATGGGGTTCAGATCTAAAAAGGGAATTCTCAGCAGAGGAACTACGAATGGCTGAAAGGCACCTGAAAAAGTGCTCTTCATCTTTAGCCATCAGAGAAATGCAAATCAAAACAACTTTGAGATACCACCTAACACCTGTTAGATTGGCTAAGATAAAAGGTACAGAAGACAGCTTATGCTGGAGAGGATGCGGAGCAAGGGGAACACTCCTCCATTGTTGGTGGGAGTGTAAGCTTGTTCAGCCACTTTGGAACTAATCTATTCTTAAAGGGGCTCACAGAGACTGAAATGACAACCAGGGAGCATGCAGGGGAATGACCTAGGCAGCTAAAATAGTTGACTGTTGAAGTTCTTTTTTGTGAGTAGGGTGCAGATTTGGTCATGATTCACAGCTTCTTCATATCCAGCCATCATTTCCATCTAATTGTTTGCAGTTTGACTGTAATTACACATGGCCTCATCTTCTCAGGTAAGGATGATGGATGGGAGGGAATATCACCTATGTACTTGCAAGCAGTTGTCCTGCATGCTGCTGAAGCCTTTGTAGTGAAGCTGCTTCATGGTCACCCATGTATGTGCCCTCACCCTTTGCTTTATAAGTAACACAATAAAGCCACCGTATGTATGTCATGAACTTTGGTGGAAGTGTCGTTGCTTCGTCACAGAGACTGGTAATGTGGTAGATATTTTTACATCTCCCCAGAGATGAAAATTTAGCAACAGACAATTTAAGAGAAAAAGGTATGCAGAAAGATTTTCATCCTGGAATAAAAAATGATGAAAACCTGAATTATCAGAGGAAATTGAAATAACTATCATATATGTGTTTATGTATTTATTTTATTTTATTTTATTATTATGAACAAAGAAGTCACACTTTCTATCCTTGTATATCCTTATTCAAGGTCCCTTCCCCCTTCCACCACATCAGGTCATTCTCTCTTCTCCACAACTCCCCATCCTCTCTCTGAGTAGGCAAGCAAGCAGTCCCAAGCGTATATTTTTAATTTGATCTATAAAGCAATATGGTTGGCTTTACTCTATACATCATATATTATATAACAAGTGCATTCTGGATACATTTCTAGATGATTATGTTCAAAATTACTAAACCCTTATATATAACTATACATCTATATACTGTTGGATCATATATTGCTATTTTGCTTCCTAATTATTAATATTAAAATTTTGTCATTTATAGGAAATTGTAATTGTATGTCAGTATAATTTATGTAAAATAATGGATTAAGAATTATTTAATTAAAAGACAATATAATTGTTTGTTAGACATTTCCAAACTTACATAAAAGTAATATATTAGAAATTTTGTGATATGTTATCAATTTAAATTACAGCATGTGCAGTGCAAAGTCATCTTTTATATATGTTAATTCTATAATCTTTAATATTTTCTAATTTTAGTTTTAATTTACTTTCATAGGTAACTTTAGTTATTTGAAGTTTCTGTGTAGATTATTTTCTATGAAAAATCTTACTTTCAATTTGCTAATATAGAAGAGTTATGATATTAGTTTGTATGGATTTATACTCCATTCAGACATATAAATAAACATTATTAAGATTTAAAATGTATTCTAAAGTCATCTAGAAGGACACATGTGGTATTAAAGACAAAAAAGTATACTGTGTTTTTTTCAAGAAAATTGCAATAATTAATGACTAAAAAACTTTATGCTACCCCTAATAAAAAATTACTTTTAGAAAATTTTGCCAGACAGTTGATGGGAAATTAACAATAAACTAAAAGGGATGCTAGCATTGAAGGGATTACTAGCTATTATTATGTTATAATTTGAAAATAGACTAAGAATGTCCATGCAAACACTCCACACTGATTCCTTATTTCTAGTATATTAAAACTGTCACAATTGAAAGTCACCTGTATCCCCACTCTGACTCATTTTTGTGTGTGTGTACACAAATATTTTCCAGTCTAGTGGACAATCTATGTCTGGAATATGATATTCTCCTGGTGAACAAGTGAAGACAAGTATTAAACTATCAACTCAAATCATCTTTTTACTTTTGTTATTGTCAATAATTTTGCATATATCATATTAGACAGAGCAAATAAGCACATAAAACTAAGATGGGTGACTAGGAGGCACATTTCCTTAGAAAACTATTGCATAATCTATAGTGATAGACATGAGTATATCTTGTTATGTGACATTATTCCTAGGAAGAAATGAAGAAATGTCTACTCATATCAAGTAAGGAACCAGTGACAGACCAAGTATGGATATAACCAAAGTTCGGTTTGTTGAACCAATCAGTTTTATTGGAGTTATTTGCCTTCATTACCACAGTATGGATGGGGAGTTACTTACTAGATCACAATGACTCAAAGACAGTACATCACCCAAAGTGCACCTCAACAGAGGAGGTCGTTCACAAATTTTAGGTATCTGGAACTCACTACACAACCTACAGTCTCTAAAAAAGTTTGGAGGGTGTCTCTTCCAGACAGCTCATTTGATTTGAGCTCTTTACAAGCTACTTGGGTTGATTGGCTTCTTTTAGATACCTTGTCTAGTTTGAGCCTCTTCTAAGCAGCACAGCTTATCTGAGGATGTCTGCTGTGGGAATTACTATTTGTCCCTTCTAATGGTTTAATAAAAAGCTGATGGCCAGAAGATAGACAGGAAGTGTGGGCGGGGATACCAGACTAAGAAAACTGTGGGAACAGGAAAAGCAGAGCAAGAACACCAGGAGAGATACCAGCAGAGACAGCAGCAGATGCAGAGGAAAGAAGACACTCATACTGCCCTGAGAAAAGGTACCAAGCCACATGGCTAAACAGATTAATGGAAATAGGTTAAGATGAAAGAGCTAGCTAGCAATATGTTTGAGCCCTAGGTCAATCAGCATAAAATTAATATAAGCTTCTGTGTGTTTCTTTGGAACTTTGGGACTGCTGGTTCAGATCTTGGGGCTAGTCCAGGCCAGAAACTTCTTACAGGTGTCTCTCAGCAATCCTTACTGCTTATGTGTGCTCTAAGAAGAGGGCAGGGTGTCTGGTGATTCTTGTTTGTGTCACTGACTTCCTAAAACCTTTGAATAGATGTTTACTGACCTGAGGAGCTTCTTTGTAGAATAGCAAGTTAAATCTACCTTTTCTACATCATAGTCTTAATGAGCTTCCTTCAAAGATGAAGACTTTACGTCAAAGTGAATTAAGACACGGCAACATTCTAGTTTCAAATCTATTGTAAGAAGATACCTAACAAAAAATAGTATATGAAATATATTTCAGCTTACAATTCCAGGATATTATGTAAGGGTGTTAACACAGGAACTTTAGGAACTTCAAACTCTTAATCATCCCTTAACCACAGTCAATAGCAGAGAGAAATGAATTTGTAGATGATCCATCATTCTATTAAACTTAGCTTAAGACATTGTTGATTATTTTCCTTTTTTTTTGTAGAACATTGGAAAATGTGGTATTAGTCCAGGTGTACTGCATTCTCCTTTGACCAAGATTTGTGCTGCTTGGCTAATATATTCTCTCTCTCTCTCTCTCTCTCTCTCTCTCTCTCTCTCTCTCTCTCTCTCTCTCTCTCTCCCTTTCCCTTACTTACTTAGAAATATCATCTCACTATGTAGCCTAGGCTCACTTTTAATTTACTTTTTTTTGCCAGGCTGGTCTTGAACTCACAGATACCCTTTTGACTCTCCTTCTCAAGAACAGTGGCTAAAAGTGAATCCTGGGCCAACATAACCAGCTGTCAATAACTTAATCTTGATGAGCAATATTTTTGTCTACAGGCTTGTAATCAACTCCTCATACTCTAGTGGAACTCACATTTTTTCTCCCATTCCATTTTACACTAAGATTTATAAAGTAATATACGTCACCTATTCTGAATCAATGGCTACACTTCTAACTCATACATAGTTAGGGGAATGATCTAGGAAAATGAGATAATCATGAAACAAGAAAAATAGGGAGAACAATGCAAAGAATTAGAATTTTGGTAATTTGTTGGTTGTTACAAAAAATACACATATTGTCTAGAAATTCATAAGTAAATTATAAATATGAATTTGTAATTATTAATTTTATTTGATAATTCCATACATGTATTAATGCATACTAATAGCATTCTACAAAGATATAACCTCTCATTTTCCCCATTTTGTGCCAGCTTCCAACTTTCTTATTCAGTATTTTCTCTTTTGCTTTGTGTCTCAGAGTTTAACTAACACAGCTCCTGTGACTCTGAGATTGCTACAATATATTAGATGCTGATGTGCTCACATGATGATATACAATTGTAGAATAAGTTCAGTTTTCTCTCAATCCATAGGTGGTAGACCCTGATAACTTCTGTGAATGCCTGATTTATATTGGACCAGTGCTAGGAGACAGGGCTTCAGTGGGTTTGTGATTGCCAAGGTCACATCATGCTTAGGAGATGACATTTTACAGCTCTTTTCCTAATGTAGGTTCTTACATTAGTTTTGCCCTTCTTCTGAATTACCTCCAAGCTCTAAGGGCATGTCTTAGGGTTACTGTTGTTCTCTTGACAATTCACTCAAGGCTGTAGTATATAGAACCAACCAAATATACATATTACAAAACTGGCTGCTTTAGAATTCCTGTTATATACATGTCAGCAATTTTTTTTTTAACTGACTCTTAGACCCTTGGGTTTCCAGAATTACCTATTTAGGGTCTCCCTGTCAGTATCATGCTTTCCAAACTTAAATTAGCTTTATGGCCATCTGTTTCCTAGAAGTATATATACATGTATATGAGTACATTTTGTTCTACCCTACTATATAATCTGTCTCCCTGCTATCAACATGTTCTGTTGTTGCACCAATTCTTACAACAATTCCAAGTTGCAGCATGACTAAAGGCAGCTTGGAGAGAAAAAAGGTTATTTGCCTTATGCTTCCATATCACTCTTAATCATTGAAAAGATTCCAAACAGGAATTCAAATCCATGTGGTGGCTCAAAATCATTAGTAACTACAATTCTAAGGAATCTGACATCTTCTGGCCCCTAGCTTCCACATACATCTGGCACCCAGACATGCTTGTGAATCATACATGAACATAAACACCCATTTAACTAAAGAGAGAGAGGAAAAAATAGATACAGGGATAGAGAGAGAATGGGAGAAATTCAAAAATACATTTGTAAGGATGAAAATAAGCAGATAGACACATTGAAAACACAGGAAACCTGAGAAATAATATTCAGCTAGACAGGCCTAATGACTAGACAGAAAATTCTTCTGAAATATACTGGGAGATTCAGATTTAATTCTTCACCAGGTGGAATGCATTGATGAGTTTGTGAAAGAAAAGTAAAATAATCATATAAGAGATTTACCAACAAATCTGACAGAATCAGAAATGAATTGTTATAGAAACATGTTGATAACAAGGAGACACACTATATAAGAGGGTAGAACAAAATGTGTTCATCATATACATGTATATATACTTCTTGGAGAAAGATGGCCATACCAGTGAATTTATGTTTAGAAAGCATGATACTGATAGGGAGACCTTAGATAGGTAATTCTGGAAACCCAAGGGGCTGAACTCAGAGTCATGTCCTGTGTTATAGTCAGAGAAATTCAGCCATAATGTCATAATACAATGTTAGCATGTGCACAGAGGCTTGTACATGGAGAAACAAGGCAATACCTGTGAAGACAGGCATGCAGGTGCCAGACTCCTGTGCTATAGGAAAGACATGTCTAAAAGAGAAACTGACTCCTCAGTCCATGAACAAAACTTACAGTTTCTAAGATCAAGAACCTGGAAGATTGTGCTCATATTTCATTTGTTCCTTCTATTTGCTTTCTCTTGAATGATTTGTGATTTTTACATTTTTCTGTGTTTATAATTTTATTTGTTTATGCAGTTTTGTACATTTGAAAGGGTTTTATTTTTGCTTTGTGACTGCTAACTTTATGTAAGTTCTCTACATGTAATAGTACTTTAACTACATAAAATTATGGAATTTTTAAAGATATACTCTTTCTTTTCTTTTATTCTGTAGTACCTTTAATCTTTCTAATTTTTTTATTATGCACATATTTCTCATTTCTTTCTTTTTCTTTTTTATTATGTATAAAGTCTCATTTTTTATGCATGTATCCCCTTATTTTATGTTTTATGGAAACTTTGTATTTTTGTATCTTTTGTTTATTTGGTTAATTAACAATTTATTAATTGTTAAAAAATTGATGACTTGTATATAACAGGAATTCTAAAGTAAACAGTGTTGTAACATATTGTATAACTTTTTTGGTAAATTGTTACACTTGGTTGATTCTGTATACTACAGCCTTGAGTGAATTGTCAACTCCCTTTCAGTTTGTTAGACTGTAGGTTTGTGTGTCTACCTCTGTGCAGCATATATGCTGTTCTGCATGTACACTGGTGCCAGTCTATGGGCAGCTCATGTGTGACAGCATACATCTAGGTGTGTGTCAGCCTCTGTTCAGTGAAAATGATTTTAGCCTATCTGCCTGTGAGTCTTCCATTTCTCTTAAAATTTCTGGCCTTCTATGATCCTCATCTTCCCTGACTTCTGAACTGTATCCTTGCACAAATACAAGATCTAGCAAGATAGGATTCAGTAATTTCCAAAATAAATTTTAAAATTTATTTACTCATATTCTATTATCTAAAATATTTAAATAATGTATTTTTCTTCATAATTGCAGAAAAAATTGATGAAACTGATAATCATAACATCAAGTAAAATAAAGCAGAATCAGAAAGATAAACATGTTTTATACACGTCTACCTGCCAATAATTATTTTATACATGTATAACTATCTGCATATAAATTATATATAAACATATACATAAATTTAATTATACACATAGTAATGATAGTATGAGATAGACTATGTGATAGAGAAAGGCCTAAAAGAAGGCTGAGGGCAGCAAAAAAGGACAATTCATGAGAAGAAAGGCAAACATTTCTTACCTCCTATACAGAGTCTAGATTTAACTAGATATGGAGAAAGGAAAAGATTTGGTATAAGAGAGAATGTAGTTCAAAAGGGAAAGAGAGGGCAAGAGGGGGCAATGAAGGGGCTAAGCTAAGAGGATTACTTTATTATAAATGCATAAAATGTCATCATAACAATTATTATTTAATAAATACCAACTCAAAAAACACATAGACACAGCTTACATAACTTTTCTTTTGGCTAGCTAAAAGAACAAAAGCAAAGATAAAATGTCACTTCTATTAAATTTTAACATAAACAAATTTAAAACCATTTAAGTAAAATATCATTGAGAATACAAATATATAGATTCTTTAAATTGGTTCTCTAGAAAGCATGGTCTACCGTTTTGAGTTAAAGCAGATCAATATGAAAGCACAACAGAGGACAGTCCAACTTACAGTTCATATTTCCAACCCAGATTCTTGTTCGTATTTTAGAACATAAGATAAAATGGGGGAAAAGTCCTGTAAAAATATTCATTTACACAAAGAACCTTATCCAATGATTTTATTCTCCTAATAAATATAATATCACGTAACTGCTGTCACTAAATCCTGTACTCGGCAGCAAATTTGAGCCAAACTAATTAGCACTATATCTGCCAGAACCCACTCAAAATATTCTGCTAATTAATCAGAATAGGAATGGATGAATTAAAAAATATTATTATACCACAAAAGAAATCTCATCATCAATTTCTAGGGTTACTTAACTAATGTGACTGTCTTTATCCTGGCATATCCATTAGTCTTTGCTTTTCAAGTTAGTTAAAATTGTTCTGCTCACCTGGGATGAAAAGATTATAAGAATCTTCTAATAATTGTGATTTGGATTGGTTTCCATTTATTTGTTAAAGCACACAGGATTCCTGTGATAAATATGTTTTTCTTTATTCACACACTAAAGTAGTTACATTTGCACCTCTTTAATCCTTAAAGGATTTTTGTTCTTTTAGAACTTGCTGTTGTTTTGGTTTTTCTGTTTAAAGTTTCTTTTCATCATTTCCTTAATAATTTTCAGGGAATGTTTTTGGAATATCCTTGAGCTTTACTATGAAAAGACCATCTAAATCTTCCAGCAATAATGAGCACCTGCTGAGATAAAGACAACATGCCTTTTGTAGAATTGTACATCAGTGATATATTTTGAAGCTGAATAACCCCAGAATCACATCGGGATTGTAGTTGTAATTTTAACTTGCATTTCCTAGATGTCTAAGATTGTTGAATGTTTTTATTCATGTTTGTTACCTGCCCATTTAACTAGAATTGTTCCTTTCTTGTTTGTATTCCATTTCTTTCTGTTGTTTGAATTTTGTCACTTATATTTTAAACCTTATAATGCTTGAAAGTTTAGAAAGAGGGTACCCCTTTCTTGTTCTCAATTTTAGTACAAAGTTTTTGTGTTTCTTCACTTAAAGAATGCTGTCTGAGGTGCCTTTCAGCCATTTGTAATTCTTTTGCTGAGAATTCCCTTTTTAGAACTGAACCCCATTTTTTGATTGGGTTATTCAAGGTTTTGGGCTCTAGATTCTTGAGTTCTTTATGTATCTTAGAGATCAGTCCTCTATCACTTGTAGGGTTGGTGAAAATGTGGTGGGAGGGGAAAGGGACCTTTAATAAGGATATACAAGGTTAGAAAGTGTGACTTCTTTGTTCATAATAATAATAATAAAAGGAAAAAAAGAATGTTGTCTCTCGGTCTGCTATATATAGTCTTTATGAGGTTAAACTATATTCCTTCTCTTCATTGGGTCAGCAGTTTTATCATACTAGATTTTGTCAGATATCTTTCCTGAATCTATAGAAATAATATTTTTTATATCCTTGGGTTCATAAATATGATTCATTACATTTATTAATATGCATATGTTAAGCTTTTCTTGAATTCATGGGATAAAGGCCAGTTGATTATGGTGAATGCAATTTTATTTGTAATTAAATTCTATTTGCAAGTATTTTGTTATAAATATCTGTGATGTCATGCATTAAGAAGATTTACCTTTAATTATACATTGTTCTGTCTATATTCACTTTTAGCATCAGGATAATAATTACTATAAAGTAAGTTTTGTAGCATTCCTTGCTTTTACATATAAAAGGATAATTTGAAAAGCATTGATATGAGTTATGATTTATAGGTCAGATAGAATTAAGCAGTTAATGCACCTATGTTTTGTTTGTTTTTGTTATTGTAGTTAGGAGAATTTTTATTATTGCCCAAAGTGATCAAAGGTAATTATGTGCCATGAGTTTACTGAAATATCTCTCATGTCTCCTGGTAGGAACATTCTCCCTTCTGGATTGAAAACATTTTAAATTAGTAGAACTTAAAGTGGTGGGAAGGAAGATTTTTCTATTAAGACACTAGGTATGGTAATAAGTGGACCTATTACAATCTGCACCACTTGATTAGTAGATTCCTGAATATTGACTGTGGAAAAAATAGCATATATTGGACAGTGATTCAAAGAAGAAGTAGCCCAATGTAGGCAACTTGCTTTCATGAATGATTTATTACTATTATTTGTTTTACATAGTTTTGTGTAATAGTGTTCAGAATAATAAAATAGTAGTTCATCTCTTATTTTGTACCACATAGAAATTAATTAGAAGTTATATGAGAAAATAAAAAAAATCAATGCAGAGAAAATAATTCATTTTCTCTGGATTCTGAAAATAGATCTATTAGGTAAATATTGCTCACCTGAGTTCAAACTTATAAAAGACTTAACAAATGAGGTTGACTTGTATAATAAAGAGACAAGATACCTGAAAAGCCACAGCACAGACAGATTAATTGGGTTTCATTAAGATTTTGATGATATTGGCATATATACTTATGCATTGTGGCATATGATGCTCAAACTATCAGACTAGTAAATGACTTTAGTATTGGCTGTGGCTTTTGGAAATTAGGTGATTAGTGACTTAACACAAAATGGTTAAAATAGAAGAAACAGAAGAAAATAGATAAGAATTTAAGAACCACTAGGGGGAATTCTGTGCATCCACTATAAAAGAGACAATCTGTGACACAGGTTTGTTCTGTGGTGATGTTTCTTATTTTTATGATGAATTTAGACATTAAAAAAGTGTTTGTATATTTTTTTCTGGGCTGTGTATGACAAGCTTTAATGATTTTTACTTTTTTAGGCCTGAAATTACAGATAATCTGCTTGTATTGCTTTTATCAGCATAGTTCCAATAGATAATCAGTGTCTGAGTCACAAAGTAAAGCTTCGTTAGGAATCCATCAGGAGTTTCAATCCCAAATGATGACAGCATCACTGTAGAAAGGAATATCCTCCTGAGGAAGGTATCACAATCCCAGAAAGAGAAGCAGGGGATAGACTCACTCATTAGTAGGCTTTTACAAAAAGAAAATGTCATTGTATGCAAGAACTCAAGATGAGAACATAGCTAAATGACACAGTGCCTCACTTCTGCATTGATGGCCTCTGGCAGGGGTGTGGATGAGGAAGGACTCCTTTTCTTTAAGGGTCTGGCCACAGGGATTTTAATTATGCTCCAGTAAGTAAATGAGCAGCATGAATGGGCATTTTTTTATAAATGGGGAGATCATAAGAATGAATATGAATCTGAGAGGCCAGATAACTGAGTTTGATAGGATGCATGATGTAAAATAATAAGTATATTTGGTATCTTTAAAAAGAAGAAAGGAATTTAAAGTATAAGTCAAAGAGCAATTCAAATTTGGGGGCCTTTTTAAACTACTTAATTCACAGCAAACTTTTTTTTTTTTGCATGATGATTAACAAAGGAAGAAGTTATATTTTAAGTTTTTTTAAAGCACAAATTAGAAAACAAATTTTATCCCTTATGTAATCCATATTGTACCTACCCAAAAAGTATTCACAGTGAATGCCTGCCTACATGTCAAAATTGACATGATCATTTTCAATAGTTAAATAAAGCCAGCATACTCTTTTGTGACTCAAGATATATTTTTGTCTTCAAGAATAATGTTTTTAATTACAAATGTTATTTTTGAAATTATATAATCCATTAGTTAATAAAAGAATATAGACATAATAAAGACTTTAGTAAACCTAATAATCAATCAAAGTAAAAGGCACAGATTAATACTGATCTAAAAGTATGTATTATAAAAAAGGAAACTGAACAAATGAATTGAGGTGAGATTTGGCTCCATCTTGAAGGAAAAATGTAAAAATTGTTAGCCAGAAAATTACATTTAAAGGAAAATGCTGAAAAAAATTCAGGTTTGATGGGCTATATAGTGATCACATTATTAAATTACTTTACAATTACTTAAGAGTATTTATATATATATAGAATGCAGATTAAAAATAGAAAGATATTTCTAAATTGAAACCAAGAGAAAGGTGACTTAGGCACTATGATAGATGAGGTTTATCAGTCAAGCTCATAGTCAGCAGAAGAAGGAATTTCCAAAGTTATTAACTATTAGTTCGCTATTGGGAGAAAATAAAGAATTTTATTCATGAAAAAAGGAAAGTACCCAGGACTATTACTGCTTTTTTCTGAAGTAAGCAAATTTCTTCAGGAAAGTATTTTTTGGACCATTCTGTAATGATCCCTTACTACTTGCTTTTCCATTTTTTTTAATTATGTTAAAAAAGGTCTTTTTCCATGTATCCCCTGCTCACCCTCCTTTCTCTCTTTTCAGTCCCTCCCAGTTCTCCTTTAGCCTCCTCCCACCCCAAACCCCCATCCCTTCTCCCAGAAGAAAAAGAAGTCCCAAGATATGTCAGCTCAGCCTGAAGATCCACTCCAGGGAGGTTCAATTCCCTCATGCTAATATTAGGATTGGGTTAGCCACTCCTCTGAGGGAATGGGCTCCGATGTGCCATAGTGTGATTCCACCTCTCGAGGCTCCAAATACTGCCCATGTCAATCAACAGCCGCCTACCCTGAAGGGCTTACCTCCTTTCACTCCAGAATAGGTAGGATCAACATAGTAAAAATGACAATTTTACCAAAAGCAGACTACAGATTCAATGCAGTCCCCATAAAAATCCCAACACAATTTTTTTACAGACCTTGAAAGAACAATACTCAACTTCATATGGCATATCAGGAAACCCAGGATTGCCAAATCAATCCTGCTGAAAAATAAGAACTTCAGGAAGCATAAGCATCCCTGAATTCAAGTTATAATTCAGAGCTACAGTAATAAAAACAGCCTGGTACTGGCATAAAAACAGACTTGTAGATCAATGGAATTGAATCAAAGGCCCCAACCTTAACTCACACACCTATGACCACCTGATTTTTGACAAAGAGGCAAAAATATTCAATGGAAAAAAAAGTATCTTAAATAAATGGTGTTGGCATAACTGGATGGTAGGATGCAGAAGAATGCAAATACATCCAAGCCTATCACCCTGCACAAAACTTAAATCCAAGTGAATGAAAGACCTCAACATAAACCCAGCTACACTGGACTTGATAGAAATACCCTCCAACACATTGGCACAGTTGACCGCTTCCTAAATATAACACCAGTAGCACAGACACTAAGAATAACAATTAATAAATGGGACCTCCTGAAACTGAGAACCTTCTGTAAGGCAAAGGACACAGTCAATAAAACAAATTGACAGCCTTCAGAATGGGAAAAGATCTTTACCAACCCTACATCTGACACGGAAGTTTTCTCTAAAATATATAGAGAACTCAAGAAACTAGAGCCTCCAAACTTACTGCCTTTAATAGGAATAACCACATATGACTCATGTGTTGTTGTTGTGTGTGTGTGTGTTTACATTTTGAATGTTGGTCTTCAAATTTTTTGCATGATATATTGTTTATCAACTTAAGTTCAATATTTCAAGTTTTTCTATTCTAATACACTTTCTTATTAAACATCAAAAACAACAAGTACTATTTGATGATTATAGTTTTAATTTATGTAAACTAGATTTAGATAACATAAAATTTTATGAAAACACATAAAGAACACAAAGTACTCTTCTGAGTAGAATAAAAAGAAATAGAAGAGAGCAAAGGTATTCTATACAGGAGGTGGGACAATTCAGTGCCATTTATTCCACTTCTTTCAAATTATCCATAAAATTTATGTAATTCCATTTATAATATCACATTCTTATCCTCACATAATTTTGAATGTTCATGCTAAAAAGACTGGAAAATTCACTAAAAAATTATATTGTGATAATAGATGTTAAAAATTTACTGTAACAAAGACAGCAATAATGTTTACACACAATTGGGAATTGTGATCTGCCAACACTATTTCAAAATGTTTTATGCTTAATGTCTCACTTATTCTCCACAACATACAAATGAGTAATATAATTTCATGGTATAAACTAACAGAGAATACAGGTTTTAGATAAGATGACCAGTTTCACACAGTAGAAATAGATAGGTATGAAAATATAAATATATAGGAAACTAGACCACCTGATTGCATAATAGATTCATAATTATTACCTTACTTTCAAGATTTTATTGATCCAACTTAATGAAGTGTGTTTTGTTGCTTTAAAGTAAGCAAAATGCTAAGTGATTGAAGACTGAAGCCTATATTTATAACTTGTCTGAAATAAGTAATAAAGCAAAGGTTTTTTTTGTAAATCAGATTGGAAATGAGGTTAGAACGGTCTGGTGAATTTTGTTTAGTTGCTTTCAAGAGAACGAAACTAATTAGAAGTAAATTCAGAGCTTAAATATACCAAGTTATAATTAAAGTATTTGTATAATATATTAAATACTGATTTAAATAGTAGTTTTTGAATAAGATTCAAAAGAAAAAGATCATTGAATCATTAAATGTAAAAATCTGTGTTTATAAAGTAAATAAATGAGAGAAAAGCAGATTACCAGAAAGATATATTTTCTATGCTCCATAGGTTGATATTTAAAAGGTTCACATTAATCCCCAAGCTATGACAGATAAATTCTTAAGAAATGTACAAGTTAATTTATTTAATGAAGATGACTGTAATTTTTAAAGGAAATTTAAAAACTTAATTTCAGTGGTACAGCCAAACTGAAAATGTTGGAATAAAGAAAGGCGAAGTCAGTGGAATCATGAGGAGACACAGAATGAGCAATACATGCTGGAGGACAGATAAAGCCATGAGCCACATGGCAATGCATAGATTTTAAAATGGGTTAATTTAAGTGTCAGAATGAGCTAGTAACAAGCCTGAACTATCGGCTAAACATTTATAATTAGTATAAGCCTCTGTGAGGTAATTCGGAAGCAACTACCAGGATAGAAATACTCTTCCTACAGATACTGAAAAGAAATGTCTACATTTTTGTGAGACATACATAGCCTTATTTCAGCTACCTGGTTTGGAAGTTGATAAAACATGGCAAAAACAAAACTGTACCAGGTTAGAGACATTATCAATGCCTGGTACATTAGTGCAATGAAATAGTAGTAATTAGTGATGACTATAGCTACATTCTGGATGCAAGTGAAGTCTTAAAATCACTCTGAAAAGACAGACTGCATGAGTCTGTTCATTTTAAGATTTACTTTAAAGGCAACTACACAAAATTGTTGCTGTCTATAGTTATCCATTCACTGAAAGTTAAATAATACATTTAAAAAAAAAATTAAATCTAGGATAATAATTTCTTTCATGAAATAAAATAAATGAGCTGAAAAATATTATAGGAAATGTGAAAGGAACAGGAAAACTTGTGGTAGTTTATATCTTAGTCTGTCTGGTATATTCTAAATAAATATTTATTTCTATAATTTGTATTCACTGAAAAATGGTGACAATGTAATCTAAATAAAACATGTTTTGTCATAACAAACTTCATTAGTGGTTGTCAAGGTAGGACAAAAAGATATATTTTGAAAACAAAAGTGACAAAATTTATTTGGTTTGCAATAAAACTATAGTTAATAATCAGACTAAAAGCATTTTATCTGCCTTTGAATAGTCCAGAAATCACAGTGATGATAGCAACTGAATATTACTCACTATCTGAAATATAATTAATATGGTTTTGAGAAAAAATAGAGCACTATAGTGTTTTGTAATAATTATTGCTTATATTAAAATTATTCAGAAAAAAATGATGAAAGTCACATTAAGGTATTTCTTTAGAAACAACATATTTCTGACTATTTTTCTTTACTTCTAAATCTGCACTCTTTTAATTCAACTTAATAATGCAATCCTCTTTTCATTCAATGTAGTAAGAGATAATCTTTAACTACTGTATGCTACATAATATATCTTCATGTTGAGTGTTATCTCTATATAATTCTTTTGATTTATGGTTTAAATAGAATATTGTAAATTGTAATCTCTTTGAAGGCTTAATTTGAGTATATCAAATGGTTTATCAGAAAAATTACTACCAGGAGATAATACATAAGGAAGTATTTGTCTAAAGAACTTAGAACTGTGTTCCTAAGCTGTCACATTTAATTTCTTGCATCAAGACCAACCAGAAGCAGCATTGTAGTTTGCTTCGCAAGTACTAAAATATCCCCTCCTATAAGAAAGAACCAATGGTATCTGGGAGTTTGTGGTGAGACTGTGTCTTTTAGGAATGTCTAAAGCTATAGACATAGTCACTAAGATGACTGCTCCTCCCTAATAATGTAATAAATTCTTTGGTGGAAATTTCAAGATAGACTGTTTTTGTCTCTCTTACACAGACCTACAATGACAATGACCAAACATCAGAAAAGTAGTGAACAAAAAGTTTGGAGAGAAATAAGTACTAGAAAATTTAATGATGCAAACAAGACTTGCACAAACGAAGTAAAAAAAAAAAAAAAAACTAAGGAGATTAAAAGAAAGGGCAGATGGGTATTAGATGTTTCTGGCACTTAGATGAGAACAAAATCTATTTTCAATAAAACAAATAAGAAAACATTATACTATATAATGTTGGTCAGACCAGAGAATAATATAGTTAAAATTATTGTTTGAGCTACATAATAAATTTATATTATGTAATATATGTTAAATATTATAATATGTAAAATCCTTTTTATTTATTAGTTAATAATTGCTATAATAAATTTTTTTGTTAAAAATGTTTAAAAAAAGAAAAGAATAATGAAGACAGGGAGGAATTGAGAGGGGGAAGAAGGAGAGCAGGGGGATGCATGAGGAAAAAGAGACTTTATTTTATAAATAAATAAATAAATTAGCAAATCTGTATAATGTGAAAAAAAGAAAGAAGAAAAAAAAAAGAATAATGAAGAGAAGTAACTGCCAATGTTGCTTAGAGACCCTGGGTGGCTTCAAAGCTGACAATAAAACTTAGCAATATCACCACATGGTGTTGGCTTTAGAGTAACAAAGGAAAACATTGATATACAGATAAATTATCTACCGGTAATAACTGATTTTGATTATTTTCTAAACTTCATCACCTATTAATAAAATTAGAGCCTATAGAGCAACACTTTTAATATTGGTTTCTTCTATTGTAATAGTTGTAACCACAGCAGATTAAATTGGAAAATAATTAGAGGTCAAGGAATCTTATTCCATAATTTCAGAGGTCTGTTGGTGTTAAGCAGTTCATGACAGAGAAATTCCTGCACAAAGATCCTGAGAGGGCAATAAGCCATGGAGGCCATTGTGTCAAGTTGTGAGATGAAGTCTGGGTTGCTTTTGAGACTCCAAGATATTAGACGACTAAGTTTAGAAAAATAATCAAAATCAATTGTTACCAGTAGGCAATTTATCTATATATCAATCTTCATATGTTTTGACTTCTGATTATTTATTTCTTTAAAGATTTTTTAAAAATGTATTTTTTATACAGTGTGCAGACCAGAAGAGCGCATCAGATCTCATTACAGATGGTTGTGAACCACCATGTAGTTGCTGGGAATTGAATTCTGGTTTTCTGAAGAGCAACCAGAGCCCTTAACTGCCAAGTGATCTCTTCATCCTGATTCTGCTGATTTCTTTAAGCTCATTTAAGCTACAATGAGGTCAAAAATCTCAATCTTCTTTTTAGAGTCTGAGATAGTAATTTCAAATTTGTTCTAAGACCTTTTTTCTTTTCCTATGTACAGAGAATGATATGCAATTTTTGTTGATCTTGGGTTTGCCAGCAAAATATCTGCTCCCTATATCATTCAACAATGTGTATAAAATATACAAATATCTAGTGTGTGAGCAGATCTTATTCATAATAGCTAGTATTATGAAAATCACAATTTGAGTATATGTATGCTGATATCATTGCTACTAATTATGTTGGATGCATTTTTAATGATTTCAGACTTTTCTTCTAAACAGATGTTCCTTGAAGAGTGTTCACTTTTTTTTCTGGTGTTAGACTGCTTAAATAAGTTGGCACCAATTTGTTAGGTTATAAAACTGGGTACTTTGCTTGAACCAATTTTATATTAGCATAAAACTTCTGCACACTCAGCCTTGAGTGTCTCCCCATGGAAAGGAAGTAGCCTTTCTTACCATTTTATTACCTCATTCATCAGTGTTTTATTTGCAAATTGGTTGCTTTCCATGGATGTCTTTCCACACTAATAAGCTACAACTTAGTGCTGCCCAAGAATTGTGTAGCCCTTCAGGGTTAATTTCAGAGGCAAAGTAATTCAATACTCCAGCAATTCCCTGGAAGGGACTAGAATGGGACAGGGAGATGCAGACATAAAAGCAAGCTTTAAATATTTCTTCTGAGGTAGCTACTCATATATTTATCTCCACCCTTAAGGCTTAATTACAGTGACTGTTAGAAATAATGGCAACTTCATTATTTTTACTTGTTTCTTTAGGCACAGTATGCAGGTTGTGAATGCACAGTTGTACAATAACCCGAGCTGATTCTTCATAATAGGCAAGATAATTATCTATATGTTCAAAGTAATTGTGGAGCATTATATACTGTCTGCCTAAAGGAAAATACAAAGTCTCACAAATCTACATTATTGATGAGAGACACTACTTCCAACATCATATCAAGGTTTTATGATTGTATTTAGAATTCTCTGTTTCTCATTCTTCTTTTACTCAATTATATGAGTAAAGTCAGAACATGTTATAAGGTGATGTGTTCAAGGAAAGTGTAAATATGAAAAGAGAAAGACATTTGCCTTGGCTTTGTACACTCCACGATATTGCTGTCACTCTATATCAGACCAATCAGTTAAAACAGCCAAACAAAGAAATAGTTCATTTCTATGGTATCTCCTACTATTATTACTTGAAAATGATGGTTAAAAGTGATTGGTGTGGTGTATTCAATAAACTCTGTTTTCTTTATAGTTTTCAATGGCTTTAGGTGTTTGGAGAAAATACATCTTGAAATAAAACTAACTCTTTATAATAGGAAGTAATTTTTAGCTAAGTGATAAAAAGTCACCCTTTCTCTTTTTTGTATCAGATACAAAACCATAAATGTGTTATATTCTTTTTTAAAAAATTAGAATGATTGGTCAACTGTATTTTTATTTCAAATTCAAAATTAATGGTAAATATTGATAACAAAACTGGTCTGGGAATACATCCCATCTCCATGTTCTTAAAATGCTTCTTCTCTCAAATAAAAAAAAATAGATAATTTATTCTAAAGTCAAATGAGTGACCTAAAATCAAAAACAATGATTTATATTGATCCAAATACCACATTGCAATGAGATAGCAGTTACTTGAAGTTTTTATAGCCAAGGAACAAAGAAAGTCATAAATCAAAACACTTTCAAATGCACTGTACATCAGGTAGCTGTCTGAAAGCTTACTTAAACAAAAAAATGAAAGCTATTATTCATTTTTAGAATGCTTAAAATATCTTGAGACATTTTGTTATAGAGCAGCTACATCTAGTCATATATTGCAATTATTTAATTAGTGTAAGTACCATACATGAAATTGCATAATTAAGCAACATATTTCAGTAAAAGTTAAGATGCATAATTAATTGACATCCAGAATGTCTATGTTTATACTTAATGCTTTTAGTGCCAACTGTAAGTTGAAAAATTATTTTTATACTGAGAATTTTAAGACTCTGATATTTTTGATTCTAATTAATTCAGATATTCATAATCAAAGCTATTTATGTATGAACATGCCACAGGAAAAGAGGATTTTTTTCTCCCATTTTATAGAATATTTCACTTTATGGAACAATACATTTTTAGTGAGTGCAATATTTTTAACAATTTTCTGACTATTTTAGTCAATTTTCTTTGGAGAATGAATATATTTTTACTTAGTTACAAATGTTAAAATGGAAAACTAGAAATACAATATTTTCAAACAAATCTTTGAAATTTACTTGTTGTAATCACATTTATTATAGAAGTAGAGAGTATTGGGAGAGACAACTGAATTCTGGGAGTATCTTTGGGTTAAGCTAGAAATCTAGAACAAGGGAAACTCCCAGAGTCTATGAAGGCGACTAAGATTCCTAGCAATAGGGGATTTGGAGCCTGAGCTGCCCATCTCCTATAACCAGGCATGACTTTCAGTGGAATGGGAAGGGACAACAACCCAGACACAAACTCTTCAGCCTAAAGTTTGTCCTGCCTACAAGATGTGCTGGAGCAACAATGGCACAAAAATTTTTGGGGTGATCAAATAATGACTAGCACAGCTGAAGACCTATTACCCTAGAGGGAGCTTTTCCCTCTGGGCCAGGAACCAGAGGCAAGGTACTGTCAGAAACCTAGAATAGAACTAAATATGACTGACAAAAAAAAATCAATAAAATCCTCATAGATTGATGACTATTTCAACTGTCATGAGAGAAGCTTCAAACGGTAACTGATGAAAACAGATGTAGAGACTCACAGTCAAACATTCAGCTGAGCTTTTCTTGGGGGAAGGGGGAAGAAATATTGTGGGAGTCAACAGTGTCAGGGGAATCACAAGAAAACTGACAGAACCAATTACTCCGGGCTCATAGGAGCTAACAGAATCTCAACAGACAACCAGGAAGCCTACATGGGACTGACCTAGGCTCTCTATCTATATGTCACAGTTGTGGTACTTTGTTTTCTTGTGAGACTCTTAACAATGAAAGCAGGGCCATATCTTACTCTGCTGCACACCTTTAAACCCATTCCTCCTATAGGATTGCCTCATCTAGCCTCAATACAGGAGGAGATGCTTAGTCTCACTGCAACTTGCCATACCATGGCTTGCTGATTTCCATGGGAGACACACTTATTTCTGAAGGGAAACAGTAGAGGAGAAGTGGATGAGAACATGAGATGGTGGTAGGGGAAAGCAACTTAGAAGAGAGAGGACACTTTGGTTGGAATATAAAACAAAACAAGCAAATACATATGTTCAGGCATGAAAAGATAGTTCAGTGTTTAAGAAGAGCATGACTGGCCTTCCAGAGGAAATAGTTTTGATATATAACCATATGTACAACATTTCTACAGCATCTGCCACCCACTTCTTTCCTCCTCAGGTAGTCACAAAGTGTACTTATCAGAGGAGACACCTGAGAGCATGTTTTCAAGTATTATATGTTTTAATGAAGAACAAGGTAGCATACTTACATTTCCAAGTACATGTTCATATACCATTGAAGAAGAAATATGTGATTTAGATATTGATATTGAGTGGAATTGCTTATGCATTGATATTTATGAGTTGTTAAATAGCCAAGTTATCTTATTTTTCCATCTGAAAACTATGGTGACTTGAATAATATGGGTGACTTGATGCCCATATGCTTATTTCTGAATGCTTAATCACCAGGTAGTGGCACTATTTGAAAGGATTAGGACTAGGGGATTGTGGCCTTGCTGGAAGAAGTGGCACTGAGGGTGCTATACCAAGACAGTTTCTCTCCATCTCTGCCTATGATCAAGATCAAAACTACCAAACACTTTGCCAATGATACCTGTGGCCATGCTTTCCACCATTATGATGATGAACTAACCTCTAAGACTGTAAGCAAGTACCTAGGTGTTTTCTTTTATAAGTTGCCTTTAATGTGCACATTGCTATTCACAGCAATATTCACTGAGCTGTGACTAATACTCTATCTTTGTCTATTTTTGTTTCAGTTTTAGAATATCTGACACTGGGTAAATACAAGAAGAGAAAATCTTTTTCTCATATCTCTGGAAGCTGTAAAGTCTGAAACAAAGACTCCAGCATCTGGATAAAATTTTCTTTCTTTTTCATCACCTGGTAAGAAATGGAAAATGGAAGAACACAGAGAGGGCCAAACAAATTTACGCAGGCATTATTTCTACACATGAGGGTAGATTTTCATGCCCCTACCATATCCTAATAATCTCATCTCCTAAAGAATACTGTTTTCAAAGAAGCTATACTAAAGTATAACTTGAATAAAATTAGTTTCTTAAAATAAGATGGTTTCTACCATATATATATTTATCCTAAATGTATTTTTCCCATACCCTCTAGTCTTGTCTTTTATATTTCTTTTCTCTATTAATCTTTCTGTCCATTAGATATTTTTGCTTATACTTTAATGTCATATATATGTTGTCTCTCCATAAAATCTTGTAATCAAAAAAGTCACATACAACTAAGTTGAAAAATAAAATTAGACATTACAACTATTATGATAGTCACAAAACAATAACCAAGATTAATTGGATATGGAAACACCTAAGGCATGAATAAGTTATAAAATTAGGCATGTATGTAAGAACATTTGCATAGAAAATTAACTAGTGGTGAAGGGAAGCATGCCTTGATGGCAAAGGACAGCATTCCTAAGGGTTGAAACTTAAGAATAGGTAAAATGGAATAAGGTAAACTCAGCTGGCCCCTGGCATTTACTTGTCTACTCTCTGACACACAAAGAAGCAGCTAGCTGCCTCGCAATTCTCCACTGCAGAACCCTGCCCATCATAATAGTCTACAACTGCTCAAACCGTTATCCAAAAATATCTTACATCCCTCAAGCTGATTCTAACAAGTATGTTACCAGAGAAACAAGAAGTATACCTAATGATATAGTATATTTTTTAAAATTGGATAATAAGTATACATGTCATATCTATATTAAATAATGTTTTAAGATATAAGAATCATGTAGTAGGACAAAATAAGTTATGTATGGTCTGGAAATACATTTTACTATTAGTTAAAATAATGTCAGAAATATATGCACAAAACAAATTAATGAAAAATAGTAACAAAAATGTTGTCAACTTTCTTTGAGTACCAAATCTTCATTTTTATCCTGTATCCTTTTTAATATATTAATTAGACATAAATGTATTTATTTTGAAGTTTAAAAATCTTGACCATTTAAAACTTAAGCATTCATTTTATTTTTGCAATTTAAAGATGTTCTTATCATAAATGACAAATAAAATGTGCCCAACTTTGGAGAAAGATATTAATTATTTATATTTACAAAATATTTCTCCCTGGTACTAAAACTGATACTATCTCAACCTACTATAACGCCAGTAATCCTGGGAATACAGTGGCCCTCTCATGTGGCAGAGATGAGACAGGAGTAGGCTCTGCTCTCACTGAGAATTGCAATAAATGTTGAGTTTTAAAAGATGCATTAAATATAGATTGAAGTGTTCTGAGGGTCAAATCTCAGAACTTGATACATTTTCAACAAACACCTACTAGTTTTGTCTCCATTTCCATCTAACTAAAAAATGATTAAATTATTATGTAGAAAACTTGATTCTGTTTTAAAAAGATAATAGTACATTGCAAAAATTACCATAACAAGACTAACTTCTGCACCACTTTCCTGCATTTTAAGAGAAATATGCTTCTTATTATTATATTAACCACACAGACAAGTTATATATTGTGACATGTTTTTATCTATGTTTTCTTTTTTGTTTTATTTTTTATTATGAATAAAGTTTCATTTTTTTATCCATGTATCCCCTTGTTGAAACTCCCTTCCCCCTCCCACCCCTCTCAGTCACTCTTCCTTCTTCTCATCTCCTTGTACAAATGGTTATATGCTTTAGGCACAGTCAGTACCCAGACTTTCAAAATAATTAAATATATATGGTAATAAATATTATACTAAAAAGACCTGAACTAAAGACTTAATGAAATAAAGAAAAAATATATGATGTTAATCACTATAAGTCAGTATACTAGTATAATAAAATTAAAATATTAAAAGCATATAATTTCTCCATGGAAAATATTTTAGGGAAATTTTGTTTTTCTCATATTTTCATAATATTGAGAAATCAAACATTTTTAAAATATGTATTCTAGTGCACGTGCTGTTCACGCATTTGTGTAGTGCCACTACAGAGTCTCTGAATGATTTGTGGTTGAACAGAATAACTTCTACAATTTCTAAAATGGTTGACTTCTACACCAGCTTATCTGACCACATGTGTAGACTCTATAGTATTTTAATATATTTCACTGACTTATTTTTTGTGTGAATCAATGAGCATTATTAGAGTTATTTAGAGGAACATGTGGAAAGCTTAGTTATAAGAACTTAAATAACTCAAAGACAGCTGCAATACCAAAAAGCTCACCCTAATATGAGTCACAGCTCACAAAACCTGGAAACTTAGAGCATACTGTACAAAATATAGTGAGCTCAACAGTTGATCTAAACTTCCACATGGCTCAGCAGCTCTGTTTCTTCCATTCATTCTGGCTGGTCAGAGTGAGTCACTCAGCTGTCCATAACTTAATAAACTTATTTATTCTTGGGGAGGGAGAAACCTGATTTATCTGGTCAGTTTCGTGGGCTTCCTAGAGCACTGAGTTATTTACTTCTGGTTTTAAGGATTCCTTTGCAACAGTAAATGTGTCATCTCCTTTGGAACATTCTTTTGTGATGCCTTTTAAGTAACCTCCCTTAAACTATTCTGACTTTGCCTACCCTTTACTCTTGTGCAACAGTTTTCTCTGAGTTTAAAATCTTCTATCTTATTTTTATTGACTTGTGTGTCCTAGTTACCTAATCAACTGTGTGACAAGAATTTGTGTTTTTTTAATATTTAAATTGGATCCTTCTTTTTCTTCTCCTCCTCCTCCTTCTTCTTCTTTTCAGAATAAACTTGGTGGAAATTTGGAAATATGTTACATGGTTACATGTTATTGAATGTTTATGTTATTATTCTGGAAATTTTGAACTTATCATACCTGTAATAAATTATCACCTCATGAATTCAATCATATACTCACAGAAATCATGAATGTATACACAGAAATACACCCACACACATACACACATTCTCACAATCCCCTGAAGGAATAATGTAATTACTTAATATTTTAGATTTTATGTTATTACATTGAGTCGATTGAGTTTATAGCCTTACTGTATACATAAATACCACATTCAAGCCTGATACATGCTAATTCAGGTAGAGTTGGACCACTTTGGGATAATGGGAAAATTGAGCCTAGGTCCTTGGCAAGATTAAGATGTGCATGTATCTATTGAGTCAACTCTCTAGTCCAGTGAAATTTCAGGTTTGCTTTTCCCACATTACCTTGCTCTGTTCATTTTAGTTATAAAAAGCTAATATAAAATAATCTTTCCCCTTGAATCTAATAATAGATTCAAGATAAATTAATTGATCATGGCTCCCACTCTGTAAACCTCTGTTGATTCTTAGCCTGACTATTAAAATAAATGAGTGTGGGGATTTGTTTACTTTTTAAAAAATTTGATCCCATCAACAACTGCTATCATTACCATTTAGTATTCTTTTTGAGCTGCTCATAAGATAGGGTTTTCAGTCATCATTTCTGCAACCCAACTTTAAATTTAATAGAGAATTTCTAGGACTTTTTCTTCAACTCTTCATTAGTCCAGTCCTTCATTGCAGCATACCAAAATTGTTGAACTGCTTTTCTGTCATGAAATATTGTAGATAACCCTCCTATATCAGCGTTGTCCACAAATAGATAATAGTCTAAGTCACCAATAGAAGTCCTAAAAACTGGGAGCCCTTAAATGAGGAATTCACTCACTGGTATTGCCTCATGAGCCAACATTTTAAAGTTATATTTCCTTATCAAAGAGAGTCTCCAGTTTTATCCTTGACTCATCTGTGTTTTGCTCTTTTAAAAGATATTCCACAACAGATAGTGATATTTATGTAGTGGTAACTATGTTGTTGAGACATCATGCATCTATCCTTATTCAAGTGTTTTATTTAATCTGCTAGAATAATTACCATCCCATGTACAATGATGCTTGAACTGAGCATGAGGGGAGGTCACCTCATTTCTGCAAGGCACCTGTACTTATTTTTGTCAACTTGATACAAATTAGAGACTTCCCAAAAGAGGGACCCTCCATTGAGAAATTGCCTTCATCAAATTAATCTACAGACTTGGATTTTCTAGATTTCTAATTGATGATTGAGGGTCCAGACCACTTCGAGTGGTTTTATACCTGCAGGTGTGGATTGTCTACATAAGAAAGGCTGCTTAACTTGTGGGGAAGCAATCCAGTCAGCACAATTTCTCCATGGCTGCTTCATCAGTCATTGTCTCCAAGCTCTTGCTTTGAATTCCTGCCTTGACTTACCTCAATGATGTACTATAACCTGTTAATACAAGCTGAAATAAACCCTTTACTGAAGAAAAAAAAAAGATCTTAATGGGCTCTCATAATAAGTCACTAGATTCTTGATTTATATTTCTCTGACACATTAACATACTCAAAATAAATGCCCACTTATGTGTTTCTTTATCTCAATTCAATTACACTGGAACTAATAATAGACTTCAGTTTATAAGGTCAGCTTAAGAGGAAAAGAAACTGATAACATGGGATACTGTGAGCTATTCTTGGATGTGAGGTATGATCTAGATTTAGCAACTTCTGTGGTAGATAATTCTGCTTCAGTCAACAAATTTCTTAGTATTTGGCAGGTCATTCAGCTATTTCTCTTGAGTTTGCCAGTGATGCTCAGCTAATAAGGCTCTGCCCTTCTGGTTGTTTGTAAGTATAATTTTGATGATGCTGAGAATCAAACTCTGGATGTGTCTTGGTGTTTTCATAGATGTTTCACTAATGCTTACAACAAAATAGATATGAATATAAGAAGCAACATACTATCAAAGTTTCTAGGGATGCTGTTTGCTAAAGATAATACCCTAGGTAATGTTGATCTCAGGCAAGTACTCTGCTACTGAAATATAATCCAGATTGGTTTAGAATTTTTTGTCTGTGTTGACCTTTGTACTCTTCTATGCCAAGATTCAGAATAATTTATGTGAATGTGTGTTGCAATCATTTGTTGAGAGCACCCAACATGCTAGAAGCAACATAGCACAATGTTTACCATGAGTGTTGGAAACAATGTGAAGATATTACATCATAGCACCTGTTTGATGTGCTGTTTGTTTTCCTGAGTGCTTTGGGGACAGCTCAAAGCTGTGACACAACTCTCCCCATAGAAAACTCTGTTAAATATTTCTATAACAGTATCTCTCACTTATTTTCCATGTGATACTTGTTGAGCTCTTCATTGTAGGTAGAATCAAGCCCCCTTGTCATTTAAAAATGTAAGAACAAGCATCAGACAGCATTCATAGAGGCAAAGACAAAAGCAGCAGGCAGAGTACATACACATGGGCTAGTAACCAATCATAGATAGAGAAAAGACACTGGGAGTGGAAAGAACTCAAATTTGGACTCTCTTTTTAACAAATTAATACAAGTGAAAATGTATATTTTATTCTTTAAAGGACTCTGACATATTATGCCTCTGAAGTCATTTTAATAGATTAACTAAAAATCTTAATCTATAATTCAATATTTCTGTTATTCTCATATTTTATTTACATATTTAGCTGTCAACTACAAGAAAACACATGTAGAAGTTACAGTACTTATATTAGCCATTATATAAATGTAAATTCTGTCCTGGCATTTGTAGTATTATGAACAGAAATAATTTGTTATAAAATGCATCAGATTTTTCTCACTAGAGTGAAATTTCAGAAACTCTTATGTCCCTTTTGGATTTCTATAATTTTCTAGGCAATGATAAACTTTATCTTTTGACAATGCATTTGAACAACGTAGAGAAGCTGACACTGACAAACATAACTGCATAATTGCATCATCACTGTTACACTAAGATCTATAAAGAAAATTACCCCACAAATTTCTATACCTCAAAATGAATTTGTAATGGGAAATAGAATGGTAGTTATTCTATCCTAATGTTTTATCTTTTACCAATCTAGTTACCATCTAGGTCCAGAACCAGAGCTATGAGTTGACTCAGCCAACCTCCATCTCCTCCGTGAACTGCTGGAACATGTGAAAAAGCTATACCTGGGGATTCAAAGCTTCAGGATCTCCACAACACAGGGCAACACCATCATATCCAAGAGGAACCCCAGTAATGGCTCAAATATCAAGACTAGCAGAAGCCAGAGGCCTCAAATCAGACTGATGACTCATTGCAAGGAACACTTGAAAGTAAAGATGCAACTGCTTAGGGTTACTATCAGACTCACCATGTCACACTTCATCTTTCACTAAGAAAAGTTTTTCTTTTAAATTTTATTTTACTTAATTTTGTGGAAAAATTTTCAAGGACAGAAGACAAATATGATAAGACACAGAAGTGAATGGAATGAAGATGCATGATGTGAAATCTACAAAAAATTAATAATTTTTAAAATCATGTAATTATTTGAATCTAAAATTTAAATTAAATGTCTAATTTAATACCTATCAAGCATTCTAATAAGCTAGCATGCTTATATTTTTATCTTATGTGTCATTTGCAAGTGATTTTTCTAGCTATGTTTGAGCAAATTATAAAATTAGTAAAAAAAATTAAATATAATATTGCATGTTTAGTTTAAAACCTATGTATTCAGGAAAATTAAGCTATGGAGACAGTTGAAAGCTTTCATCACATTTGCATGATGCAGTTAGTTATTCCCATTTTTAACTTCATCTTCAAGCTAAATTAACTACATCATAAAGCAGGGTTTTATAGATTATCAAAAATACTTCAAATTATACTCTACAGCCAAAGAATAGCCTTTAAGGTCATTTTTTGTGTTTTATATAAATGAGTTAGAATTTTCTCATACATTTTAGTTAATTAGTACAGAAATATATCATCAGTCTATTTCATTCTAAGATAGAAGGTCAGCATACATTCAGTAGCAATATGCTTTAAAAAAAAATCTGGCCTTGATTTTAAAATAATTTTTCCCAAAGTCAGCATACTGTAGGATCAATGATGGTATTCAATGTATTGTATTAATTATTATCAGTGGATTCTTTTCCCTTTGAGTTCTTATGTATATAGACATAACAAATGGCAAGCAAACATTTACACTCTTTGATTTACAGTTCAAATTTAAATTTACCAATAATGGCTTTAGTTATTTTGACTTATTGATAAAACAAATTTATTTCTGTAATTTGCATGAGAAATAAATAAGACTGACATACGTAAAGTAGCAGTTGCAACATGAGAAAATGAAGTTTTCTGATTGGCAGGGTGATGAAAACTATGTGGCTCTTCAATAAAAGATTAAAATAAAAAAACAAGAATATCTTTTCAGTCTCCACTCAAGATCCAGACTTTTAAGAATGTGTAAGTAACTAAGAAAAACTTTCAATTGTGCAGTCTCATCCTAGTTTAAGGATTATTCCTATTTCCAATTATGGAAGCAAGAAGAAAATAGCTTCTATAGGGAAAAAAATGTAAGTGAAAAAATTGAGTACTGGGAATTTCATGGAAACATGGACTTTAAAAGATGGTATGAACTCACTGAGAGGACTTCTTCTTAGACAAAAATTAGAGTGAGTTATGAAGACAAATGGATTAGCTAACTTTATTGTATTATATTAGCCATCATGAATTAAGTCAGACAAAATTATCAAGAAGAAAATGACAACAACAAAAATCTTAATTAATGTACCCAAATCAAAGCAGAAAACCAGATGTCTTAGGGTTTCTGTTGCTGCCATGAAACACCAAAAACAAAGAGCAAGCTTAGGAGGTAAAAGTGTATTGGACATATACTTCCACATTACTTTTCTTCACCAAAGGAAGTCAAGACAAGAACTAAAACAAGGCAGGAACCTGGAAGCAGAAGAGTATGCAGAGGCCATGGAGATGTTACTAACTGGCTTGCTTCCCCTGGTTTGCTCAGCCTTCTTGTAAAAGCCAGGACCATGGACACCACCGTTAATGGGCTGGGCCCTCCTCTACTAATCAAGAAAATGACTTACAGTTGTGTGATAGTTTGAAAGTAATTGGACCCCTTAATCCTAAGGAGAGTGGCACTATTAGGAGAGGTGGCTTTGCTGAAGTAGGTCTGGCCTTGTTGGAGAAATTTTGTCACTGTGGGGAGGGCTTTTTGGTTTCTGATGCTCAAGATACAATGTCTGAGAATATTTCTTATTGTTCATGTCTGCCTGCATGCCACCATGCTCTCCACCATGATGATAATGAACTGAACATCTGAAACAGTAAAAGAGTACTCCAATTAAATGCTTTTGTTTTAAGAGTTACTGTGGGCATGGTGACTCTTCACAGCAATGTAAAAGCTAACTAAGACAAATTGGATTTCATAGAATTTTCTCAGCTCAAACTTTTTCCTCTCTCATGACACTAGCTTCTATCAAGTTGACACAAAATCATTCAGAACATCAGACATTTCCAAGCATTATAAACATATGAAAAGTTCTTTTAATGATATATAACAATTTGAACATCAATAAAAATGCAAAGCAATACATGGAGAAAGATGACTTGTGTAATCAAAATCATTATGAGAAATGAAATCAAGGTACATGGCATACCTCAGAAAGAGATGGGCTTGCAACACATACCATCCCATCTGCAAACACAATCTCAGCTCTCTCCCAAGCCACCATTCTGACAATTCAGCCCTACTCATACACTAAGCTCCTTCATCCTTTTAAATATCAACTTCCCTCATTTATAGAAAAGTTGCAACTTAAGGCTCAAATCTCCTGTGTACAGGCGGACCTCTTAATAATAGATAGCACTATAATAATTATCTGTTCCTTTTCCACTAATCAATAAACAAACATAAAGGTGTCCCAGGAGGGCATATAGCATGTGCCAATGTGCACAGATTGTTGTCATACTATTTGCTTATTAGTAGGGCTTCCTTGTCTACTAACCATGTTTTAAAGATTAAAGTTCTCCTTCTGATCCCCTTATCTATGTTTCATATGTATTCCATAATAATATTCTATGCTTGTGAACTCTATGAAGAAATGTTAAACATATTTAGTTCTTTGGGAAAAAAAAAAAAGCCAAAATTCAGTAGAACTTGGATCCTAAGAAACTAAAATGGTATAGGAGGGAATGCTTATTAGAATATTCACTATTGGCAAGCTAAGCATGGGTCTTCAATATAAGCTTCAAGATATGTAAGTGCCTGTACTTACTTACATGGTCATGGTCACCAGATAGTCCAAGAAAAAGGAAATTAGGCTGATTAGAGGAGCCTTAGTACAATTGAGGCTGTGATAATTTTATTGATAGCACTCAGACGTTTTTATACCTTTATCAAAAACAGAATATAATAGCAATTGCCAGGATCAAACAGTTATATTTGTCAGTATACAATGATGTTTTCAATCTATTCTTGCTACATCTTGATCAGAAAGCAACAGGAAACAGTCTCAGACTTAGGGCTGTATCTGGAGGACAATTTAATCTGGAGGACAGTGGAATACTGACAGGACAATTGGTCTTCGACATTAATTTCTAATTTTCTTGACTTCTGGGGATCATACAGAGAAACCCAAAGTGGACTGAATGCTTTATTGCCTGGGAAAACTAAAAGGAGCCCTTGACTCTATATAACCTGACAAATCTATGACCCATACATCTCCAGGCAGCTAGACCAACTCCATGGTTCCCTGCAAAGACAGTTCAATTCTAATTTTTTAGTAAGGAATGCTTCAACACGCTTTTCCATTTATTAAATTGTGTTTATGTGTGTATTGTATGTGTGTGTGTGTAATTGTGTGGGTTTGCACATGTGTATAAGTGTGAGGACAGCTTTGTGAAGTCATTGCTTCCTCAGGCTTTCAGATTTGTGTGGCAGCCACTCTGACCTTCTCCATCTTCCTAATCTCCCTGGTTTTCCTTTGCTTTTTGTTTATGGGTTCTGTTTGTTTGTGGCTTATTTAAATAGAACAAAATAAATAATTTGTGAGTTAAATTTATAATATAAAACAAGCATTTCTGTACTGAAGTTCACAGCAATAATGATAGGGAGACATACTCCAGGATTTTGCAATATTTTTTTTGTAAAAAAACATACTACCCGTCTTGCTTTTATTTTCTTCTCACAAGAAAAATAATGAAGAGATAATTTTATTTTTAAGTTTCATATTTTTCAGCATCACATCTTCAGGATCAATTACTGTTACAGTAGTCATATTACTTTTAAGGCAAGAATACATCAGATCTTATTCAAATGATGGAGATTTTATTTTATTATAAGATGGCACAAGCCCACTATGGAGGCATATATTCATAACCTTACAACTTCGAAGCAGAAGCCAAAAATTTACTATAAATATTCAATCTATTTATTCTGCACTGTGAGTTCTGAGCCAGCCAGAGCTTCATAGCAAAAATGTCAGTCTAACAAAAAAACACTCAATAACTGAACAGAAATAACTGGAACAAGAAAAGATAGAGGAGCATGAGGTGAGCTGCCCACAGACCACATGTTCTCCTTGACTGGGCAGTTAGTTGAATTAGCTGCCTGTGTAATTCCACTGAATAGAAGACCTGGAAGTAAAGGAAGTGAGAGAACGATATTGTCATAGGTACACCTCTATCCCCTTATGAAAAAGTTCCAAAGCAATACTGAAGAGGATTCTATTTAAAAAATGTATAGGAAGAATTTTTTCATCGGATTATACTTTTAATAGTTCAGTATTTTCCTTCTAAGCTGCCAGTTCCCTCACTCATTTCATTCTACTGTCCATCTTCTCAGAACACTTACTAATGAGTATTGTTTCCACAAAGCAGTGACAGTGTTAGAGAATTAACAGAGGAGTCAGGAAAAGCCACAGGAGGAGAGAGCTGCAATGTTCCATGGCAGTACCAAGCACCAGGACAAGGAAGTTATGCCCCTCTCTAGCTTTATTCCGAGGCTTTTTCTCCTTTCCTGGTAAATGAAATCAGAAACTTCCCTAGACTGCAAAACTCATGAATGTGGCCAGCACATATAACTGCTGAGCCATAGTCCTGAAACTTGTAAAGGTTTAAAAGCAACTACTATGAATGGAAGCAACTATGGTGCACAGTAGGTCCAGCCACCTAGGCTGATGGTCAAGGACTTGATTCTCTGAGGGGTCCATGCTGTCCAACAGCAGGACCCTGGGTCTACCTCCTGGTGAAGAAAGCCCTTTCTGAGCATCAGAACAGCAACAGAAGAAACATTATAATTGAATAATCTATAGGGCACATAATGTGTGCACAAAAATGTTCAGGTATGATAGGCGAGTAAGAAGTTCAAACTATCTTTTAGTTTTTCAAAGAGTAGAAAATAATTTGAGGGTAGTCTTCTCTTTGAACAAGCATATCTGGCAGTGTCTTCTCTGTACCTGTGGTGTATCATTCATAAATTATAAAGAAGGACATTTGCAGAACTAAATAAGAAATAGACAACATGATATTTCAAAATTGTTTCTCATATTATGTTTCAAACATATTTTCTATTATTTGTTTATGGAACTCAAATTATCATTTATCATCTCTGATCATACAAATAATTGAGATTTCTGTATAAGCATTTGTACTATTCTGTTTTCATACATTGCTTTAAAGTCAGATGGTAACTGGACACATAGAGATAAAATTTCTTTAAGCATGTAAATGTTTACACTGTTTTTGAAGAAAAACCTTCATACTTTCTAATAATGACTCTTCTCCCATGTATTAACTTCTCAAAAATGGACTTGAGCAGAAGGAGCCAGAATCTACAGCATGAGCCACAAGTTCAAATTTGTTGTGAATAAACTGACTTTCCTCCAAATAAAAAGCCAGCTATAAAGGGGGTCACCCATACTTCTCTTACTGAGAACAGAATACTAATAGTGAGGCTTATGGAAAAGAACTGCCATGGTCTCTTATCCTAGCCAACAAAGTGTGTTACCCACCTGCCAGGCTCCCTTTCTTCCCTTGTTATTAATATCCATATACGGAATGTGTCTAAAAGTTATCCTTTTGTTTTACTATTGAATTCCTCCCCCAAAAAACAAAAACAAACAAACAAAAAACAACAGGTGCACAGTTATACCACACTGCCTCTGGGAACAAGCTGACTACCGATTTAATAGTATTAAATATTATTCAAATATATCTAATAATATTTAAATATCCTTAAAGCATAAGAAAGAAATTCCTAACCAGCCCAGGCCTCTACAGGATGCCAACAAAAGCGTTAACTTTTCTCCATGGAGATGAGGCTGAATTTTCTAGAATTAGTGTTGACACCTTTCCTCCATTCTCTTTTGTCTTTAATTTAAAATCTTGACTTTAATGTCATGTGTACTTTGTATAACTACTAGACTAACATTTCTTCCATCTAATATCAGCAGTTCCTCTGCTACCAACCAAGTGGAGGACCTGACATGAGCAGTGAAATCCTGGCCTCTTTCTACAATTAAAGCTATGATTTTTTTGCAAAATTCTGGTGCCCTCTGCTTGACTGCTGTATACATTTGGGCATTAAGTTTTGAGAACTGTTATAGGCATCTTGGAACCCATTCCCTACAAAGGAACACCTAACCCAATCTTAATACTGGGAAGAGGAATTGCATCTACCTCAACTGGATGTCCCAAACTGAACTGACCCACGTTGGGGTATTCCTTACCCTCCTTGGGAAATAGATGAGGGGACAGGTTTGAGGGGGCTGAGGGAGGATTGAAGAGGACTGGGAGGAGGCAAAGGAAGGTGAGCAGTGGTATATATAAAAATTTAATAAAAAAAGAAAAATGTTAAATGGAACAAAAATAAATAAAAATGTTGTGAATGTTTATAATATCTATTCAAACAATAGACAAATGAATAGTTTCCTCTGGTGCTCCAATTTTTGAAATGTTTCTTTAAAAGAGAAGCTTTGCCCTGCTAAGCATAATCCTTAATAAAGTTGAACCATAGTAGATGACAAGCACACAATCATAACCAAAACAGGAGTTACTTGGCATCTTCCTAGCTCATTGTACACTCAATAGTGGGATAAATAATAATGCCCTTTAATTGTATGTGTTTCTGTCAAGCACTAAGCATAAAAGCCCTTCACGCTCAAATGCTAATACAATCTAGGAACTTTCTTTTAGAGAGAATCACTCTGCTTTTCCATTTCCTATCCAGCTAATACTACTTTTATCAAGTTTCTTTTTTAAACTTTGTCTTGAAAAAAAAAAAAATGATTCATTCACTTGGGCATTGTCTCTGTGAATTTTTGAGTATTTCCAGCAAGGAGCAGAATGAAGTTTTGATAATCCTAACTCCTGGGCATCCGGAGAAAGCTGTTTGTTCCAAATCCATACAAATGCTGAATTACAACTTCTAAGAAGGGTGATGGTGATTTTGCCATGGAGATTCAGTGAGCAGTAATCTTAACATTGACTGAGGATTAAGTAAGTGGTGAGAAAATGGAGATCCCCTCTTACCCAGCAGTCCTTATAACTGCTAATTTACTGCATGATTCTAATTAATTGAAGCTGGCTTCATAATGGCAAAGTATGGTGCCTGTGTAGGAAAGCTGTTAACATAATTATATCTCCAGCACAGGGAGCAAAGCAGATTACAATTACTGGAGAGCCATGGGATACAGATACCATGAGTGTTACAACATTAGCAAGGAGATTTACAGGCTAAATATCCCTACTACAATAGGCCTTTGTATTTAAGTTTGTATTCATTAGGTGGCATTTAATAGAGATATTTAAATATTAAGTATGCTTCCTTAGGTAATCAGTTTTCATACTCAAAGAAGAGCCAGAAAGAAAAAGTATTTATATGTGGTATTGGGTTAAGTATATTTCTATATTTTGGTAAGCAATTTCCTGCTTTATCAAAATATTATCTCCTTTGAAAGATTTGATTTGATGTAATAGTTATATATCAAACTATAACTAAAATTGGCATGTAGGAACAAAAGAAAACTAACGTATAATATTGGACCTCACTTTTTACATACTTTGGCTGTTTAGATTCACCATGGTGATCTACAATTAACTATCAGTCAAAATTAACACCCCCCAAAAAAAATCTAAAAGCAAATAAATAAATAGAAAGAAAGAAAATAAATTGGGTCATCTGACTTGTTTAGATGGGGACAAAATGCTACTCCCAGCTCAAGTGTTATTTTCAAAAGATAGGTGCCAGGAAATGGAGGGCCTTTATATATATATATATATGTATGTATATATATATATGTTTATATATGTATATATATGTTTATATATATATACATATATATAAAACTTGCTACTAGGTTGACCATGCTCCAAAATATATAGGCAGCACAAGTCTGACTTGGTAGGTTTACAGGAAGCAAAGGTGTATATAGAAGAATGAGGTGTGGGGAGGAAGAATTGGGGGAGGGTTTAATCACATCAAAACACATTGTATAAAATTCTTTAATAAATCTAATTTAAAAAAACCCTTAATGTTATAATACTTCCAAAGACAATCCTAGACTTTAGAGAAGTTAACCAGATGCTCAGTTTAGTTTATTATTTATTATTACTATGTAGAAATAATTGTTTCAAAAGTAGTTCTTGCTAATTCAATATATTAATTTAAAATGTATCATATTTCCAATGCTAAATTAGCAGGACACATATATAAGTTAGAGTTCAAATGAAAAATTGACATGACAGAAATCAAATGATATCAAAAGATAAGTCATGTTTTCTTGATACAAGATGTCCTTGAATGTTACATGTGTGGCACCAGGTAAACTGTTAATTAGTATGTGTATATTGCAAACCACATTGGACAAAAGGCATGTATATGCTTTATAGTCTAAAGGTCCAATTTGTAAGTATCATTTCTATTCAAATTATAAAATATAGTAGAAATAACAAAAATGTTGTCCTAGTGTTCACTGGATCAATCAGCCTCAAATTTGTATACAAATGATCAATTCCTTAAGATTTAGAAAGCATGTATATTGTGAAGAGAGTAACTTTAGCTCATAAAACCTCATTCTGTATTCTAGTAGCAATTTTGTATTATAAAGGTAAAGTTCAGTTTCACATTCCTGGCAGGGGCTTGCCCAGTTCCAAGAAAAATAAGTTAAGCACTATCTAAGGACATCTGGATGATCCAACCCTAAGGCAGTAAAACAGCCACCCCAACCAGGTGGGGTGGAAGAATGTTAAACTGTAAAATAAAGTCCCTAAGCATGAGCCAATCAGCAGCACACTTACACCCTTGTGGTTTTGCCTTTAAAAAAGCTTGTGTAATTTAGGGTAAGGAGCTCTTCCTTGACTCAGGTGCCTGTAGGGTATGCGGAACAAGCTCCCTGCCTAGTTTGTATTGTGCTGACAATAAACCTTGCTGTGGCATTCTGGACATCTCTATCTCAGATGGTCTCTCTGGGGTCGAGCTTTGGGCAGAACATATTGCATTTGAAGTAATGCAGAGTCCCAGTATAAAGGAATTCATGGCTTTTAATTACTAAGTTCTGTAGGATTTAATTTTTCCAGCATTGGTTTTATATCCCTTATGCATCCCATTTACTAAGAACTGAAACTATAGTTATCAGGAGGTCTTGTGTAGTGTATAAAATTTGGTTTGCTTTTCATAGTATACAAGAAGCACTGCTAAGTCTAATGGATGGAAATTTGTGTTCCCAAAAGGTATCTCTGGCAATTTACCCTTTTTCCCTCTCTCTCTAGAATTACTAATCTGAAAATTATTATAAAAATATTTATCTCATTTGATTTGGACAAAAAAATAATATCAACGTAATTGAATGAAATTAAATGAAGTAATTTCCTATCAGCTTTCTGTGAGTGTAAAATATTTTGTAGAAAATGTGTTTACCTGAGTGTCCAGACCTGTGTACTACAATATATTTTAAATGAATTTCTATTTGAATATTTTAAAGTGCCTCCTTTAATGGCTGAAAGAGAAATTTATTAATATAAGCAATAGCACATTCTAAGCCTCATAGTAATGAAACAGGTATATATGTTAATATTATTTTATATTAATTTTAATCAAAACATAATCCATCTTCTTAATGGATCTAATTATCAGCTGGGAAGTTGAGTTTTTCTAACTCAGTGAGTCTTCCAAGTACCAGTTCACTAGACTTTAGATGTAGTCAGGGAGTTCTTCCAGACCAAACAAAAGCTAGACTTGGACTCATTGGAGAAAAGGTATGATTCAGCTAAAAAGTTGTACATTCCATAGCCCACCATGGTCACTCAGCAATTTAAATATTAGCAATGCCTCGAGCTAGGAAAATCAGTGTACACATTCTGAGGGCCAAAGCTGCTCAACCTGAATTCATATAGAAGAAAGGTAGTGCCTGGCTTGGAGAAGAGCTCAACCTCATGAGAATTAGAAAATTTTGATTGTGTTTTATGCTTTTTTATAGTCTGTGTTTTAAATAACAAAACTGATCACTTTCAAAAACCACACTGAAGTTTTAGAATGGGGAAAGGGAAGGGGCAAAGATGTAATTATATTACATTTTTAAATTAAAAACAAAATTTAAATTGAAAATAAGAAAAAAAAAGCAAAAGGCAAAGCATTAGTTCACCACTTCAAATCTGGGTCATCACCGTATGAAATGCCACATTACAATGCATAACTACCTAGAGAAGATCATTGCTGAGTCTAAAGGCAGCAACACTACTCTCAGTACAGCGGTGGGGGGGGCACCAGAGAAAACCACAAACTGGTCTCTCAGGACCCAAGCTGCTGTAATAAGAATATGAAACATTTTCCATTAAATTATAAGAATGATGATTAAAATATAGCTCCCCCACAGTGATATCTGTAGGAAACCAAATTCATAAAAGAGAGGTATTAATTGAAGACCATCATCTTAAAGGAAACAGCATGATATTTTCTAGTAGAAATAATTTACATATAAACTTCTAGAAAAGTTTCGCAGAGAAATATCTTTTCCACTTAATGTAAATGTATGAATGACTTCCACAAATCTTCTGTATTATTATGTGTCTTTCATTCAGTTCATTTTTTTCCCTTTTTCATTATACCTGAAGCCTGTTGTCAATACACAGCTGGAAAGAGAACTTTAGTAATCACGTGGTCACATTTAATTAAGAGGACAGATTGGCCTCTTCTCCCCCAGTGTGTCATGGTGGTGACTGGGGACATCTATTTGCCTTTAGCACTTCTAAGTGTTTCCCTTTGACCTACAGATTTGTTTTGCAGACAAATTTTTATTTTCTTAATCCTAAAATTAGAATCTCATATTTACAAAATTAAAATAATAACTCAAAAATCTTAAAATTGTACATTTTCACCTGGGAAGTAATTGGCAAAAAATAAAAAAATAAAATAAGGTGAACTTTCTAAAAAGTAATCAAACTATTTCTTAAGGTTTCTATTTCTAGGTATTTGGTTTGTTCAACATCTATTGTTCAAAATATTTATTATAGCAACTATTTATGTAGATAATGTCCCAAAATAGAGGCATATAGGTCATTTGATACTACAAGAATCCTTCTAATAAAAATGACTTTCATCAAACTTGAAGGTTAGAATCAAAAGTCAGAATCATTTTATTACAGTATTTTCTTTTGATATTTGCCAGATTTTTCTTATAAATTTAATATTATCATATTTTATTAAAAGTTTAATAGTTTAAATCTATTTGGTACAAAAACAAAGATCTGACCTCTAAGGCAAAAAGAAATTCTTAAGCAAAACATGAATGACCATGGGCCAGGAAAATAAACTCAAATTGACATTGACATTCCTTCCCCCCCAAAAAAAGAAACAAAACATGTTTCAATGAGATAACAATTTCACAAACATGTTTTTACTAACAGAAATAAAAATTTGTGAATTAGCACAATTTCTGAATTGATGTATATATCAGGGACACAAATGGGTTACATGAAGCAAGAAAAGCTCTGCTCTAGGTTTCTTTTTTTTTTTTTTTCTGACAATATTTTTAGCATTGAGGTTGGTGGGAGTTAGGTATCTCTTGATACATTCAAACCAATTTACCTACTAGTCCTAACAGTATTAGGCACATACAGTTGGCAATCAATGACTGGTAGGTAGATGAGATGTAACCCAAATTATTTGTCTCTGGACCTGCCACTTTTTGATGTCTCTACATCACTAACTTTTGTATCTGTCGTTAGCTTTTGTAGAGATTTCTGAGAATATTAGTCCTTCCTTCCTTCCTTGTTTCCTTCCTTCCTTCCTTTCTTTCTTCCTTCCTTCCTTGTCTCCTTGCTTTCTTCCTTCCTTCCTCTTTTCCTTACTTTATTCCTTCCTTCCTCTCTCCCTGCCTACCTTTTTCTCCCTTCCTTCTTCCTTTAATTTTACTTCCTTCCTCTTTCCTTCTGTCTTTTCATTCTTTCCTCTCCATTTCTTTCTTTGTTGTTAGTGCTGCAGAGTGTGGGAGATTGATGCCCTGTACTTTGTTTTTGTGTTATATCACCACTATTATTAACTCATGCATTATGTCTCGTGTTTAGTGTATAAAATTATTTGAAGTTTGTTTCATGAAAAATTAGAGACAAAGCTAATTAATCAGAATAAAAAAAGTGGAAGATAAACTCAAAAGCCATTGACAGTTATGATTTAAATGATACATAAACATGTAGACTGCTATGAGTGCATGGTCACACAGTTTTCACGACTAAATACATATGTAAACTTGTACATATATACTGCTTTATGAAAAATTCAATGACTAAAATTATAGGCAAATTTACTAAAAAAACTGTACACATTATTTGATAGGTGACAAGAAAAAAGAAATCACAATGAAACAACAGAATTAAAAATGAAAAGTTTAATCAAGAATGGTATTTACGTCAGGGACATTTGCTAGTGATCTTATAAGTGTAATAACTGTGGCATTAAAAAACTTATTAAATAAAGAATAGTAGACCCAAGAATAATTTAAAAAATTATGAGAAAAAATATTATCAAGAATAAATAAACGTTTATTTATTTATAGACTTTGTAGAATTTTATAGTAGCTCTTAAATTAATGAAAGGACATGAGGGAACTATTGGGCCCATATGTAAATATCTTTATTTTTATGAGTGGAATCTAAGATATAGTCCTGAATATGCGTTTATGAGGTGCCTATAAGAATTTAAGGTTATAGCATACAAAGAGATTACATCTTCCTCCCACTGTGGCCTACACATGACCAAAACTAGATAATGACCATTAAAGCAAAATTGATTTAGGTAGCTCAATTTCAGTATATTTTATAAGCTTGTAAAACAGTGAAAAGAGTTTTGCAATAAAGTTAGAAAGCATAATTTTTTGCCTATAATCATAGTCTTGGAAAAAAAACTTTGTTGTTGGCATACTGAATATTTCCATGTCCCTAAAGGAGAGCAGATTGATTGGAAAGAAAGATGGCCAGGTGCAGAAATAGAATGGCTCTATCCAGCTGCACTGAATTATGTGCTTTTCAATGGTGAAGAAACAATTTTCAAAATAGTTTCTCAACATGAATAAGAAATATATATTGAAATTCTGAAAAAATGGATTTGAGTCACAACTCTCTATATTGCCATTAATTATTAACAATATTCACAATATTTATTATTGATACACAAAGAATACACAGACACACACAAACACATTGTATGTGGCTGGGACTGAAAAGTATACAAGAGGCCAGTAGTCACTAAGTCATTGTGTATACATGAAATAATAATTGGCAATAATAACAACTCTAAGATGCATACTAACACTGCTAAAGCTTCACTATGTACCTTAACTTAAGATATCAGGGCTCCACTTTCTGTGTGCAGTGCTGTAACAATGGTGGCAGAAGGAGGCATGTGAGTCATGGAGCTAGAATCTTCATTAATGAGCTAATGCTTTTTTAAATCAGTCGTAGACTAGTTACCAAGTCATTTTGATGCACCTTCTTCTATCTTTTGTCCAACAACGTGCTCTAAACTCCTTGGAGATTTAAATCTGACAAATACTACTAATAAAAGCCAAAATATCTGTATGAGCTGTAAAAAAAATGCTAACACATAGGATAAGACATATGATCCATGTTACTGTTTTGATTCAGGATAACAGCAAATCACACTAAAGAAAATTAAAATATAAGTTTCGTTTAAGTTATGTAGCAGGCAGAAGGCACTTGTATTCACAGTTAAGCATTAGGAAATTCAAGAATGCAAAACACAGTGTTGTCTTTCAACAAAAGAGATGTATACCCATTTTCTGCCTAAAAGGTTCGAGGCAGATTTAGTAGCCTGGTGATCTGCACTATTTGGAGGACCACACTGAGTTTCCTAGACTATTATGTTTATCCTAGAGGTCTTCTACAGTTCTTTATTTTGAACATTGTTTCTCAGTCAATAACCTACCTTTACCAGGGATGTCACATGGACTTTGTGACTTAGGACCCTCTATGCTCGCTGTATGGCTGAGACTGCACCAGATACTCCCCCATTCCCTTAAGGTATAGAACCCATCTTTTTTAAAGATATCACATGTACTTTGCAAAATAAGTTTCAATGTAGTTATGCCCTAAGATTTATTGCACACCAGGAACTGATATAATTGCTGCCAGGAATCTTAAATCTGGTTTACACTGCCAAGCTTCAACTTTTGTCCATAGCCCCTTCAAACTTGAGCATTCATTTTGCCAAATTAAGTATCACATGGAAGACCAATGTTTGACTCTCAGCTTAAAATACAATTATGTCTCCTGTTAGGTCACAGCTTCCTTACATTGATCCTAAGGAAATACTTCCTTAAGATTGCACTTCCACCATGCTGGTTTCATCTTCACCATTCCAGTAATATAATGATATTAGTGATTAGTGATATTAGTCTCTTGTTAATTACAAATTCTTCAGCCTCTGCTAAGGACAAACCACATTTTTTTAATCAATTATTTTATTATGAATAAAGTCTCATTTTTATCCCTGTATCCCCTTGTTCAATTTCCCTTCCCCCCTCCTGCACTTCCCAGTCACTCTCTCTTCTCCCCATCACTTTATCTCCTCCCTATTAAGGGCAGGAGGTCCCAAGGTCCCAAAGTAGCTTAGTTCAGCATCCACTCAAGGTAAATCCACTTTCCTCATCCAAATAGCATTCCTAGTAGAGCCCATCATTTCATCTGAAATGTCATATTATATATTAATTATACACATTATGATTAATAGGTTATATTGTATGTATTTTTTATCAGTGCTCTTATATCCCAAGCACCCACGGAGAAGCCTATAATAGAGCATGCAATCATTTTCCCAACCCAAATTTTAAACTTTCAAAATCTTTACCAAAACAACATAGTCAGGTCTGTCACAGCAATAGCCAAGTCTCTGATACCAGTTTCTATTTTAGTTGCTTTCACTTTTCTGTTGCTGTGGGAAAACAAGCAAACAAAACTTCACAACCCAAAAACAACATACAGAAGAAAGGGTTTATTTGGCTTATACATTCCACCCACTGAGGAAAATTAGAATAGGGGTTCATTGTTGAATCTGAGTGCAGGGAATAAAGAGAAAAAGAATATGGAGAAATGATGCTTACTGATTTATTCTCCAGGCATGCATAGCTTTCATTCCTATACAGCCAGTACTAACTTAACAAAGGTAGCACCATGTACTTTGGGCCAGGCTCTCCCACATAATTATTAATCCAGAAAATGCACTGCAGGCACACCAACAGGACATTCTCTAGAGGCAATTCCTCAACTGATGCCCCTTCTCTCTAGAAATGTTAGTTTGAAAATAAGCAGAATAAAGCCATAATTTTACTTTGAGAACATAGGTTCAAAGAAATCTGTCCCGTTAGCTAAATACTGTTGAGAGAAAAGCTTAGGTCATAGAAAAACTGACCTCATGATAACATCACACCATGATGGATATTTAAACAAATACATCTACAAGCTGTCAAATCATGGTAATAAAGGCCTTCAGAAATTATAGCAAGTATGCAGATATATGGATATGCATGCTTTAATGCTACTACATAAGTTTATTTTGTTGAATTGACAACTGGTTTAACTCAAAGATATGAATAGATCCAACAATATTATGGTAGTTAAGAGGAACTAAAGCTAGATGAAGAAAAATTACTTAGCAAAAACCCCTATACACTAAACCATTTATTATTTTTAAATCTTTTGATAAAGTTTAAAGAAATCATCCCCAACTCAGTAATAATGATACCCTAAAATTCACAAGCAAATGGATGGATTTGGAGAATATCCCCCTGAGCAAGGTATCCCACCCAGAATGATAAGCAAAGACTATCCTCACTCATTACTGGACTTTAAACAAAAAGCAAAGCACACCCAAGGTGCAAAACAGAACCACTGAACAGCTTGGGATATGAAGTACCTTGGAGCCCATTCACTCCAGAGGAACACCTGACGCAGTCTTGATAATAGGATGAGGAAAACGGACTTTCCTGGAGTGGATGCTGAACTAAGCCACCTTGGGACCTTGGAACCTCCTGCCCTTGCTGGGGAGGAGATGTGGAGATGGGAAGAAGAGAGAGTGACTGGGAGGGGCAGGAGGAGGAGGGGAGTTTGAACAAGGGGATATATGGATAAAAAATGAGACTTTATTAAAAATAAATAAATAAATCAAAAGAAGTAAAAGACATTTATACAGTTCTATCAACCATGTGATATAGAAAGTTATCCACATAGGGAAAGTAAGTCAGCACCTGCCCATTCCTCGTGCACATGGCACACAACATCACAAGATAGTTGAGCCAAGAAAAAGAATAAATTATATACATATTGACAGTCATAAAGTTAAATATATACTTTTTAAAGATTCTGCTAGAACTGTCAGCCCTAGACATTTTTGCTGAGAACATATCACAATCAATATGGAAGATAGTTTAAAAGTTTCCCTGGAATTAAATAATACTTTCCAAATAGTCTAATAATTCACCTCACAAGAGTTTTCTGAAGTTAAACTAAACAAAATAAGCACCTCAACACTTGTACACTAATATCCATGATGAATTCATAACTCTAAAGTGATATTGACCGAAATGCCTGTCACTGGTAAATGGATAAACAAATTCGGAAGCACTTGCCCAATTTATCAGCAGCAATAAATTAAAATAAATCACTTTAAATGTTGCAACATGAATAATGATCAAATATGCAAAGGAAAATTTGTCACAAAGTTTACAGAAGATGCACATTTTGTAGAAACTTCAAAAAAATAATAATGGAAAAATGTTCAAGGGTTACTTTGAAGCAGAATATCATTTTGTTGAAAATAAAGATTTTTTAAATTAAAGAGTTCAGATCATAGGAAATATCTCATAGCTTACCATGACAATAGAAATGTAGGGACAATTTTTTTTAATGTCTAATTATATCTTAAAAGTTAGATTAAAGCAAAAATACTATAGAAGTCATTGATCGAAAAAATAAATGTTTATTGCTTAAAAAGTTTTGCAAATTTGATAAATTTTTGGTAGAATAGATAATTGCAGAAGAAAAAGTGAAGTTTCTTAAAGAAAAGATGATTAATCAATACTGATGATTGTAACTAAGTGATAGGAAAATAAGTAATTTGATAATTTAAATAAAATAAACAAGCTATGAAAGGTTTCCTCAAATACACAAACTAGTTAATCATAATAAACTCATATATAGTGAAGAGATTGAAAGATAAGTAATATAAAAGCAAAAGCATTAAGCTCAGACTCATTAATTTTACCATACACATGAGAATTAATTTAGGAAAACTGAGGTTCAAAAGAAAAAACTCCACAAAACTGGAGATGTTTTTAACTTTATGGCATGCTAAACAGAGTAATCATGTCTGTGAACATTGACAGTACATGATACTTTATGTCATAAAATAGCAAAAATCCAGTGTTCATGAAATTGATTTTATTGTTGGCCATTATGTTTTATGTAGAATTTCTTGCATTACACATATATATGTGCAACTATGTATTTATGTATATATTTATTTATTTATATATTGTGTTATAATTTTGTGCTATTACATTAATATATTTTTACTTATATTTTTTTTATTCTTGAATTGATATTATAAAATGTTATAATTGCAATTCTAATATGTAAATAAAGTGTTCTGTAATTATTTCAATATTGATAAACACTGTATAGAGTCTATTATTTGTCCCACACAGTAGTTATACTACAATGTTCAGCACAATCACTACACCCATAACAACATATATACATATCTTCTGAAATGACTCTTAACTTACTACACAAGACCCAGTGTATGGAAATATATATTAATCTTAATATGTAGAAAATTAGAATTTCTTCATTTTCATAACTTATTTTGTTTTTTTCTTTAAGCAAATTTTGCTTTATTTTTAAAAATATGAAATGAGAATCAAGTAACTTTTTCTAGACCATACAATTTAATATTAAAATTATTTATTAGAAACTAGCCAACAATTAGTTAACTCAACATGATTTTATTCTCCTTTATCTCTTCCTACATACTTAGTGTTTACATCTTTGTACCAGCATTCTTTGCAGTCAGATAATCTTCTTTCTATTCTCAAGCTTATTCATTGTATTTTCTGTTTAATTCAAGGTAGCCCAATAGAATATTTATTAACTGTATAGTATTCGAAGATGTTTAGCTGGGCACATGTTCTTCTTGCTTAGTTACTATATGTGATGATATTTTGTTTGTGACTTAACAAATAATGTTTGCCTGAATATCAGAGGATGGAGCTGGCTACTAATTAACCATAGAGGTCTGGAGGTCGGTACAGACAGGAGACAGGAAGTGATATGGCTGGGCAAAGAGAGGAATATAAAGCAGGCAGAGACAAGAGCTCCGCCCTTTTTAGTCAAAGGAGTCATAGAGGTAAGACGAGGCTGTGGTGCTTCTTTTGCTTCTCTAATCTTTCAGTATTACTTGAATTTTTGACTCCGGGTTTTTCTTATAAAGACCAATTAGAGTTTGTGTTACAATTATATCCATTTCCTCCTCTTCTGCCATACCAATAAAGATCCCTGGCTCATTTATACTTTCCCACGAGACAGGATGAAAACTTAAATATTACATGAAAATGTTGCTTTATTTATTTCCTTTAAGACTATTTGATGATTGCATCTATATAAACAATTGTATAATATTTATCTCTCATTATCATCTCATATCATATTTATTTTCTACTGACCAATTGTCTTTTTACCAACATGACATAGCCTCTTACTCTCGTGTGTGTGTGTGTGTGTGTGTGTGTGTGTGTGTGTGTGTGTATACAGACAAACACAGCTTCATATGTTCATGATTGTAGTGGTCTTGTCATAACCAGAAAGCAGTATTTCCATATTAGCTTTCAACATCCTTCAGCTCTTAGGATATTTTGGCCTTCTTCTCTGTGGTGTTTCTTTAGCCTTGGAATTTATGACAAATAGTCTCCATACATAGCCGAGAACTTACCACTAATTTATTCTCAACAATTTGACTTTTCAAAAGTGGATGTCATATTCTAGACAAATTTCTATGTAACTGAGATGATAATAGAGTGTACATAGATACCACTAGTATTTCCAAAAACATCAAGACTACACAATCTTTAACATATAATAAATTAATGAATGATACATTATTATAAGAAATATCCGTAAGTTCTAGGTATAGTGAGTACTATTACCTCAAACAATAATAATAAACTCGGCATTTAACTAACTTCTTTGCAAATTAACTGATATGTAAATATAGATATTAAATAGATATGATATAATCATTATATGTGTCTTACTCTCTGAAGATCTGTTGGTATATAACATATGGTTACTTCTCACTATATGACAGGTTATTATTTAGCTTGAAAAATGCATTTGAGTATCTAAGGAGTACATCTTTCTTATTCAGCTATGTAACGCTACTGCTAGGTTGCTATAGGAACTGTATGTTGTTTGATAGTGAATTTGGAGATTTGTAAATTCTTTTGGAAATACATAGATTAGAAATCTAGCTTGGTGTATTTATGTGTTTCAAGTACATCATGGAAAAGAACTGAATGACTCTGAACAAGAAAGCAATATTGTTATTGCTACTATTTTCTCTTGCACACAGGGAAAACTAGAACTCAGTGATGAGAGAGGACAGTGGGGAAAATAATATTACATGAACAAAGTCTAAGTTTACAAATACATGCACAAATGTCTATGCATGTCTATATATTTTAAAGATTCCATTGATTATAGTTAAAGATTTACTTAATGTATTCACAAATGTTTTATATACTACACAGATAAAGATTCCAAAAACATAATTAATTTAGAATGTTATTTGGCCCTAGTGTATATATTTCTAATATGCAAATAATTCCAGTTATACCATTCTTTCTGTTTATTTCTACATTTTGGTAAGAGATATTTACAATGATGTTATACATACACTTAATTAATGCAGTTGACAAACATGTGATTATAATGATTGTAGAAGTCTATTATCCATGGAATTTTCTATTTCTCAGAAGTTAATAGCTCTCTTTTAAATACCTACTTCTAATTCAAAACACACAGATCATGCCTATACGGCTGCAGTGAGGAAGGTAACATAATTACCTGATGAAATCAAAGTCTGCTTTCTTCCTTAGTGAGAGAAAAGAGTCATTTAATACCTTTGAGGCAGATACCACAATAGCATAAAAACTAAAATGGACAAAAAATTCAATGGACACTAAAAAAACATAAAAATTTACTAAGTCTGAGATATTTTATGCTTATTTAGAAAATAAATATTAAGAATTTGCCAGAATCACAGATCTACCAAAAACAGCATATTATTAATATACCTAGGAGGATTCATGTCTAAAATAACTTTCTGAAATGTTATGAAAACACAATACATATACAAATAATAGATTCACTTGTTAAGCATGCCTTGTTCTGAGAAACAGCCATTAGTCACCGAATCATTTGCATAATAGCATCCTGGAGCACATTATTTGGAGGAAGACCTCAAGCTTTGTGTAGATGGCAACTACTGTTAAGACATAGAGCTCTCATTTGCTTCTTTGTATTCCATCATGAAAAGCCATAGCTAATATCAATTGCCTGTTAATAAACAGGAGCTGATATTTATTACAACTGGAATTATTATAGTTTAGTTCTAGGCAACATAATTCAAACCAGGGCTTTACTGTTTTTTGTTTGTTTTTTTGGAATTACACTTTTTATCTGTTTTCAAAAAAAAAAAAAAAACTTTCATACAATATATTTTGTTTACGTTTTCCCTACCTCAAATCCTCCCAGATCTTCCTGCTTGCCTACATACCAACCTTTATTTCTTCTCTCTATTCCAAACAAAAATAATACAAACAAAAAGAAATGTGTACACACAAATCCTACAAAAACAAGACAAAAAATGCAGAAACAAACTAAAATGAAACAAGTTTACTGAAATAACAGAGTGTAATTTTGCTTAGCTACTTCTGAATATAGAGGATGCCCTGGGGATTGCATTGGAGGAAACTGAGTTTTCTTTTGCCAACAGGTACCAATTGTAATCCCTTTTTAACTAGAAGTGGAGAGCATGTCCACCTTCCCAACTCAATGCTAGACGACATCTAGATTGAACCTGTATAAGTCTTGAGCCTGCTGGGACAGTCTTATGAGTTCTTATGTGGATCAGTCTCATTATGTCTGAAGATACTACTGTTACTTGATGTAACAGTATCAGATCAATTACTTCTGGATATTTCAGTCTTTTAGCCTTATTTTCAGTATAAATCACTGAGGCTTGATGGAAGTAGTTTGATGAAGACCTCTGTTTATGATGGAGTGCTCCAACATCTTTCACTCTCTGCACATTGTTCAGTTGTGCGTCTTCCACTGATTTCAATAACCTCTGATGTTTGGAGGTTTCAAGAGAGTACCTTTGGCCAAAACTAAACAAGATGCAATCAATTCTTAACACTGGAAGTTTTGCTTGCTGACATAGATATTTAGTTGGGACATTGTCGCGCCATATTTGGTAGCTCCACTTTTATTACTTTCATATATATATGAATATATTTTAAGAAGCTTCTAGAGTTGTATGTTTCCATATGGATTTTCAAATGATCTATAGTGTCAGTTGCCACTCCTACTCTTCTTTATCTTCCTCTCCACCTCCCTCTTTATTTAACTCTTATTCAAGTTTCTTCCCTATCTCTCAGTAGCACTAAAATCTCTCTTTTCTTTCTTGACAGATCCTTTCTTCTCCCTTGTCACTTTCTAGGTACTTAGCTTCTGTGTTTATTTGGATTGTAGTACATATATAAAATCATAAATGGTAATATTCATGTATAAAATAAAAAATAAAATATTTGTCTTTTTTGATCTGAGTCACCTCAGTCACATTGATTGTATTAAACTTCACTCACATAACTGCGAGTTTCATTATTCCTCACAGATTAATAATATTCCATTTTGTACATGCACCATATTTTCATTATCCATTTATCAGTTGATGTATGCTCAGGATGCTTCCAATGTCTTACTAATATCAATAGATGTGTATAAACATGAATGAGTAAGAGTCTCTGTGGTAGTTTTAAAGACCTTAGGGCATATGCCCAGTAGGGACACAGCTAGATCTTGAGGTTATCTATTCTCATGTTCTGAATAAACTGCTACACTGATTTTCATAGTGGCTGTACAAGTTTACATTTTCACCAGCAATGAGTAAATTTTCTCAACATCTTCATAATTGCTAGTATGTGTGCTCATTTGTTATATTGATCTTGGACATTTTGACAGGTATAAAATCATATCTTAAAGTACTTTGAATTTACATTTCTTCTGATGGTTAAAGATACTAAACATTTATTTACTTCTTAGCTATTTTCAATTTTTAATATTGTCCAGTTTCCCATTTTTAAATTGGTTTGTTTTATTAGTGTTCACTTTTTTCCTAATTCATTATATATTTTAGATGTCAATCATTCATCAGATGTGTTATTGATAGAGAACTTTTCCTGTTCTTTAGTCTGCTGCTTAGCCTGAGTAACTGTCCCCTGTGCCATACAGAAACTTTGAGGTTCATTGGGTGTCATTTATTAATTGTTGGTAATGGTACATGTGCTTTTGCTGTCTTCTTCAGAAAGTACTTTCCTATGACACTGTGTTCAAGCTTATCCTTACCTTTTCTTTATCAGATTCCAAAAACCTGGTTTTATTTTGACATTGCTGATGCATTTGATGTTTTGTTCACGGTGATTATTAGCAGACTATTTGCATTTTTCTACCAGAAAACATCCTGTTTGACCACTACCATTTGTTTAAAGTACTGTCTTTTCTCTCGTGTGTAGTTTTAACTCTTTATTCAAAACAAAACAAACAACAAAAAGTGTACGTAGGTGTATGTAGTTATGTTCAAACATAAATGCAATTCAGTTCCCTTGATCAATGTGTCTGTTTCTATTCAAATACCATACTATTTTTTTTTTATTACAAAAGCACTGTGGTACAACTTGAAATATGGGATAGTGATACCCTTAATCAATTCTTTAACTATCCAGGATTGTCTAACCTTTCTGGATATGTCAATTTTCATATAAAGTTGAAATGTTTTTCAATTTCTGTGAATTTCAAGTACTTTATTGAGAATATTTGCATCTATATTCATAGTAATATAACTTGTGTCTATATTCATACTGGTCTGTAATTTTTTCTTTCTTGGGTCTCTTGTAGTTTTGGTATCAGCATGGTATTGGTTTTGTAAAAATAAATTGGAAGTTGTCCTTTCAGTTTTTGCATGGTAATTTGAGAGGTATTGTTGTTTGTTCATCTTGTAGAATACTGGACTGAAACTATTGGGCCATGGGCTTTCCTTGAGAGACTTATATACTGTGTCAATTCCTTGGGATTTAGGGATCATTTACAATGTCTCACCTGATCTTCATTTAATGCTAACATTAGATGTGTAATTGTTTTGGGTGACTCCCAGAAGTTGAAGTCGGTGAATCTCTGACTCTTTTTTGTGCTCTTGGGACTCTTTTCTTTCTATCTCTTTCCTTGTCCAGCCTTGATACTTCATCTTATTGTATCTTGTTTTATCCTGTTTGGCTGTCATGTCTTGGAGTCATGCTCTTTTCTGAGAAGAAATTGAGCAGTGTGGATCTGGGGAAGAGCAGGTTAGGAGGAATCTGGGAGAAATTGGGGAGGGAAAACAAGTCAGGGTGTTTTCCATGAGAGAAAATTGTATGGATTAGACTGTGTTTCTGTGCATGGACTGGCACCTTGGAGCCCATTACCTCCAGAGGATCACCTAACCCAGTCTTGATGTTGGGGTGAGGAAAGTGGATCTGCCTGGAGTGGATGCTGAGCTGAGGTCCCAACTTTTGTCCTTTCTGGGAAGGAGATGAGGGAATGGGGACGAAGGAGGCTGAAAGTTGACCTGGAGGGGTCTGGAGGGAAAAGGGAATTGGAACAAGGGGATACATGGATTAAAAAAAAGACTTAATTCTATAAAAATAAATAAAATTTAAATAATAAGTAGTAATAACAATAGTAATATTTCCTTATTTTACAGTGTGGTGAAGTACAGTGTGGCTTCTCTGAATTTCCTCAGTGTCTATAGTAGTGCACTTGTTTCCTCTTTATTTTTATTAATTTGAATCTCTGGTATCCATCTTCTGTTTAATTAGCTAGAAATTTGTTAATCTTGTTAATGCTCCTGAAAAGCACAATTCTTTGTTTCATTGATTCTTCATGTGTGTCTCTGTCTATGTGCATGTGTTTAGCTCCAAGTTTATTTCTTGCCATTTAGCTTCTTTAAGTTTTATTTCCTCTTGTTTCTCTAGAGCTTTCTAGTATGTTTCTAAGGTTCTAGTACAAAATATGTCCATGACAACCATCATACCACTCTGCTCATTAATGTGGTTCATACACTTTACAGCTGAATAAAACTATTGGCTGCCTCCCTCCTTTGGAAGCTTATAAGCTTGGTGAGTTTTTTGTATCATGAAAACCAGCCCCTAGGAAGAGAACTTTTAGTCAGTTATACATCAGGTGTTGCTGAGTCATTTTTCTGAAGTGCATAGTTTCTTTAGCAATAGAGACCGTCCTTCCATCTCTAGGAGTAAGGGCAACAGCAATAGGCTATTTGTTTGGGGAGTCTCTTAGACAGTACTGGCCAAGTACTCAAAGTAGGGCTGATCATGTCTAGTATTAGGAGTTATTTTTAGGTGGTCTTTGGATATTGCAAGAAGCACTTTCAGCCCAGATGAGGAAAGCTCATTAGAACTAAATATGTATATTTATATACCTATTCCTATGTTATAGAAGTTTAAGTTAAATATTTAATTTGTAATAATTTAATAGTATGGTTTTTGTGACATTTTTAGAAATCCTTATTGTTGTCTTATCTACCAATGTCCTTCTTGTGTTTGCTTCTTTTTCTGCTCTTTTCCCTTTTCCGATTTTCCTGATGAGATCACATATATTTCATCTTTATGCCTCTTCCACCTTCCTCTGCTCATTTTTTCTCTCAAAAGACACTCCACCTCCACTTTCTGCTTTCTTGTTATGATTACAAGCATCATGTTCTTTCAATTTCTGTTGCTCTCCAATACTCCTGTTGCAACAATGGTCAGTTTATGTCCCTAGGGTCTGTTGTTACTACAGGCTATGTATTTACATACATAAATTTGGAGCTAGGATTCTCCAATGAGTTAACACATGTAATATTTGTCTTTCTGGATCTTGGTTTTCTCATGCAACATTATTTTTTCAAGTTCCATCCATTTGTATGTAAAGGTCATGATTTCACTTTTTATTACATCTGATTAGTTCCATGGAGTGTAAGTACCACATATTGTATGACCTTTAGGTTGTTTCCATTTCCTAGCTATTGTGATTAAAAGGAAACATGAATACGACTAAGCATGCCTCTCTAGAGTAGTTTGTCCATTCTTTTAGACATATGCTACAGAGATCTATAGCAAAGTCATATAGTAGAGTTATTTAGATTTTTGAGAATTTTCAACCCTAACTTCCATCGTGGTTGTTCCAGTTTGTAAACTCACCAACAGTAAATCAGAGTTCCCTTTTCTCATATCTCTCCATCTTTTATTATTAGTTTTTCCATTGATCTTTGTCGTGATATCTGAGTAACTTAAAACCTTAATATTGTTTCATTTTTATTTTCTAACTACTAAAGGTGCTGATAATTTATGAGATATTTCTTAATCTCCTTTTGAAAAATCTATATTCTATCACCTAGGGCATTTTTGAATAGAACATTGTGTTGTAACAATCACAATTTCTTTCTAGAGCAAACTATATCATGTACAACATTCTGTTGGAAATAACAAAAGGAAGAATAATTACAGAATAAAATCAGCTTTTGCTGAGTGAAGATAAAGTAATAGTGTTGTTTTTTGGATAGAGGAGCCTGCTATGTGGTTGTACATTTGCGACTCCTGCTAGATTCAGTTTTGTCTTATGATGGAAAGAAATTATATTTGCTTTTTAGTAATTACATTCTACAAGAACAATTTTTCTGTTCAAATTAAATGCCTTGAAATTTATTCTATAACAAATATTTTTAAGTGTACTAATTTATAGTATTATGAATGAGATTAAGAGCCAAATATCTGGGGAAGGCTGAAATATCAGAGAGAGGAAGCACAACAGTCAAATTTTACTTACTTGTCTTATAACATTTTTAGTCTTGTTCTTGGTTGCTTTTGCCAGGTGCTTTGGTCAGTAGTTTCTCTTAGTGTTTTTGTCTCTGCCTGGTTTTTAGGAACCCTTATATATCTTATCTCATCTTGAACAGGATTAAAGGCATGTAGCCTTGAATTTACAGAAGCAGAAGAAGTTTTGTCTCTGGAATATGGGATCAAGGGTGTTGGTTGCCACTTCTTGGCTTTCCTTGTGCTGGAATCAAAGGTGTGTGTGTGACTGGCTCAATTGTTTATCTTTGTATTCAAGGTTTAAGAATTTCCTGAGCTGTCTGCCTAGGATTTGACTGTGTGCTCTCTCCCTAATATTCAGGTTTTATTGAATATGTAATATATATCTACAGTAGTTTGAATTCATTTGGCCCCCATAATTTTATAGGGAGTAGAACTATTAGGAGGTGTACTTATTTGCAGTGAGTGTGTCATGTTGGAAGAAGAATGTCCCTGTAGATGTATGCTTTGAGACATGTATGCTATGTTCAGGAGAGCACTTAATGTTTCAGTCAACTTCTTGTTGCCTCCAAGATGTAGCAATCTTAACTCCAGCACATGACCACGTATCCCATCATGACAATAATAGACTGAACCCCTTATACTGTAAGCCACAACTTTCTTTTTCAATTTTAAATATTTATTTTTTAATAAAAATTAATAAAGGCTTTTATTTACATCTGAAAATTATTTTTTTTCTTATAAGAGTGGTCATGGTGACTCCTCATAGCAGTGAAATCTTTAACCAAGACACTAAGATAATCATAATTGCCTTGAAGGAAAAATTGTTTCTTGAAAACTGAAGTAAAAAATATTTCACTTAAAAAGTAAGTAAGATATAATCTAACTGGATGCTATTACAGAGTACTTGAGTTAATTTCACCAGAAATCTGCATTTCCAGTCATCTGTATAGCATGATTTTCTTAATTTAACTTTATTATATGTGCATTGTTGTTTTGTCATGGATGATGGGTCAGTTGTGAGCTGCCATGTGGTTACTGGAAGTTGAACCTGGATCCTCAGGAAGAGCAGCAAATGTTCTTAATCACTGAGCCAATTCTCCAGCCTGAGCATGAATTCCTTTAGAAGATAAATCTCCATGTTGTTGCCTGAAGTGGTTCAGCAGTCCTTCAGGCTATCAGTCTGTGCTCTGCTAGCCTCCATACTGTAGCCTCTGCTCACTGAATATATCTAGAACCCATGTGGAAAGAAGGATGTAATGTTTGGACCACAGTCTAACCATGTGCCAGATAGAGGTCCTTAGAGGACCTAGAGAATCTGATGAAATGCTGCAGTACTTTAGGGAGTATCTTCTTTGGCATTTCTCTCTACCTTTCTCACTACAGCCAGACAGCAAAATGCCAAACTGTATAAGGATTGGTACAACATGTATTACATAAAATTATAAATAAAAATTTAGATTTTTTTATATTTTAAATACTTAATCATTTTTCATGATAATTATATAACAATTTCAAATTTGCAGTCACAAGAAAGGAGACATGCTTCTCTATAAAAAGAGATGGTAACAGATAGTTAAATTACATTAGTTATTATTAAAGAAATATATGAAGTAAAAGAAAATAAAGGTATGGATCTTGACTAAAATACAGGCAGAATAACAATACAATTGATCTTTATTTAATATCCAAAGGAAAGGAAACCATGAGTGCTATATTAAATCATATTTATCTAATCTATTTTTCTATTTTCAGATGATACTTTCTACTAAAGTTATTAAGCCCAGTGAAAACACACTGGTAAATAATAAATGTCCTTTTATCTAGACAGAACTTTCTCAACAAATAAATAAGTAAAGACACATTTTCTCACAAAGGAGAGGATATCTGATAAGAGTTCCTCCTAAAGTCACTGCTATTTGTTTTTATTTCTTCATTCTTATATCCTGCTTCTCTTTTCTTCTCTTGTGGAATAAGAGTGGTTCTACAATGCTTGGAGGTAAAAGAGGAAAAACTGCCACGGTCCCTATGATCCAATTATATATGTGTTTTCCTATTTCTGTCAGACTAGAAGCTGAAAGAGAAATGTACTTTCTGAATTTTTAATAGTATATTTGTTTATTTTTCACTCTGGACCTTTCTTCATATGTTGCTGAATGTTACTATAACTAGCAGAAACAACTCTCCATTTCATGATCATAATTCTTATCAAAGAAGTAAAACACAAAATAAACTTCTCAATATTATCTATTTCTCCCTACTTACCTTTGGGAAATTATATGAATCATGCTCAACAAATAAAAAATTGTGAGAACTCATTTTAAAAGCAAAATTAAATATTGCCTTCTAGAATTCTGTCACACTCCTTTATTTCTGATTTATATACTTAAACACATTCGCACTTAAAGGGGTAATACATCTAAAAATGAGTAAGCTTACCATTTATTCCAGTAAACAGAAGCACTGATGAATGTGTGCATGCCATGTACACATCACTCGAACTCAAGAATTATGGCTGAGCTTCTATGAGGCACAAGAAAACCACATGAACTTTTGAGGCTAGATTTTTATTATCTGTTTAAGAAAGTAACAATTCTTGTCCATGCTATCGAGATAGCAGTCCTGAGTGAGACATACTTCTTGATTTAACTCTCCAGTAACTCCTGTTGAACATCAGATTACGGCAAACATATTGTGTGGGGAAGGTTTTTGTTTTGTTTTGTTTTTTCCAAGTTACAATGAAAACAATGAATACTAACAATGAATACTATTGCTGTGAGTTCCAGCATAAAAATTTTTAACATGATAACCATAACACAAAGAATTATCAAGGAACTAAGATACCTACCTTCAAGCTATTTTTATCTAGTAAATTTGATTATTCACAAGACATAAAATAATGATGAAGTAGCTAACAGATTATGAATGGCACAAGAACTTCAAGTGTAATAGTCTCCCTTAGGGAAAAGCACACTCTTACCAATACCAAATGGGTAACCCTACAAACAAACCTGCAAGTAATGCTATATACACTAAGCAGGTTATATTTAGGAACATAAATTTTAGCTATAATTCTCTGAAATATTTAATGCAGTGCGTGAAATAAGCAGTTGTCAACAAGAAATATTATTTATATTTTCATGTATATCTGTATTTCTCTATAATAGTAAATGTAGTGTTAATTTACATCTATATTACGTATCTACTACATAATTTAAAATAGGACGTAATTAATAAAAAAGAAATTCAATAATACCCCATATCATTTATCCTAGATAAACATGGCATAAAGTTACTACAGATACTGATTTCAGTTATTACACTGCCAATGAGTAAACTTGATAATGGCATATTCACGACAGTTTGGAAATTGGTCGATCACAGTTACAGGATATCTATGTACTAATTCACTATTATTATTCAATAATAATAGTGAATTATATATTCACTATATTATTCAAGATACTATTCATATCTTGAATCAGAAGTTCTATTTCTACTAATTTATACTAAAGATAGGCTACTATAACAGAGTGACTCTCTACTTTTAGATAAAGATTTCTGTAAGCCATTATTGGCATGCATGTTTACCACCATGAAAATGCCTTAATCAATGTACTATATTATAACCTTGATGCAGTCAAACTTAATATTAGATGCAAATATTCCCTTATAAATTAGGGTAGAAACAGACAAAATAAGACAAAATATGGGTTTGAAAAAACTATTTATGAATAAATATAGGGATCACTTACTCTAATACCTGGATCTACTTAGTGAATGCTTGAATCATATTATCATCACAATCATTATGTTTATATACTTGAAGTATACAAATATGTAAGAATAATGGTCAACAACAGGAAAGGAGAAGAGAATAGAAAAATTGAATTTACCAAGTTTTATCCTCATTGATATATTAGCAGTAAATATAAGTCATAAATATAAATTCTAAATTTTTACATTTCCAAATAGTTATCCACGGCCTAGGCTGAACAAGGAAGAGTTCACAGAAATAAATGGTATAAATAATACAAAGTCTTCTGATCTAATTATCTCTTCCTTTTCACTTTAGTTAAAGCATCTCATTTAAGTTTTTAAGAATGAAAAGTTGAAATCTTGTGTTTATTTTTGTTGAAGAACACCTATATGTAATGCAATCATGTGTGAGATGCCTTAGAGGCTAATATTAAAATCTGTGCTCTCCCACATTCTTTCTCTCAACTCTCTTCCTCACTTTGTGTGCCATTTATAATATGGTTTTATATTCTCATTTTGTTAAATAAGAGAAGTCTAGACATCAGTCTCTACCTAGAGGATAATTTCACTTTCATTACCATAACTCTTACACCTAAAAATTTTTCCAAAATATGTTACCTTGCTTTCTCTCAAAAACATATAAATTCCTCTCTTCTTTCTAAAGATAGAACATTGTTTTCCAAGAGGAGCTTATGGAACACCTTTGGGCACAAGGTTTTCCTTTAAGTATGCTTAAGGAGGGTTTTATTCTGCAGTTTATAGTGTTGCAAGTCAGTTCTAAGTCAGTTCATGTCAATTACTGGATCGGCTTTAATAAGATATATTGACACACCTCTTCTCAGAGCATAGCCCCTGGACAATAGAATACTTGAAAACTGTGCTAAGCTCTCCAGTTCTTTGCTTTACGTGTTGCCAAGGCTTCTACTCACTCTCCTTTGTCCATGGAATAGCCTCCTAATTGAAACCTTCTTGATTACATAGGGCATTCAAGTATGAGGTGAGGCATAGTGCCAAGGTTCTAGTCTACTCCTAGTGTACTGTTAGCATTTGTGTATGTGTTTCTCAGTAATTTGATGAACATCCTATCTGTTGGCTAGCTTCTTATAGGAAAATAGATACGTTGTGACTATATTTAAGTACTACAAATGCTGGCAAGTTTTCCTAAAAGAAATTAAGAAGAATTATAAAGAAATTAAAATCATTCAACTTACAGTTTTATCTAAATTTTTTCTATTAAAAATAAAACTAAAAATATTTAGTTCCAGCTTCTATACATTGATATTGATATATTTCTCAAATCAGGTAACCAGAACTCCATGGGTAATGATGGGTTCCAAGATTGGGCAGAGATTATGTTCCATGTACCCACTGCACAGCTGGTTCTGGAGCAGATTTGATTGTCAATATTACAATGATTGAGCCACATATCACTTGACATCTCCATACCCCTATTTACACAAAGAGAGACAGAGACAGAGATAGGGACAGAGAGATACTACTATATACATTGAATAGTATACAGTGATGATAAAGGTGATGATGAAAATTATGATGATAATTGAGATGACTAGGCAACTAAACAATTTTACAAGATTTCCTTGATTGATGGGTAGCAGAGCCTAGAAATAGTCTGCCTTAAAAGCATGAGAACTTACATTTATGAGTGGTAGGGCAGGCTCACTGTACCATAGCTAGGTAGGTAATAGAAAGCATATCTCTGAGGCTCCCTGGCTAGCTAGTCTAGACTAATTGGTGACCTCATGCCATGAAAGAGCCTGTTGCAAAGGAGATTACTGAAATTTGTGAGGATGACACCTAAGGGTTTATTTCCAATCTCCATATACATGAACAAAATGTTCACCAACACCCCACATGATGAACACATTTATATACATATGTACACAGGCATAAATCTTTAGTGCCACTGCCTGAATTGTTCAATTAATAAAGAAGGTCATAAAATATTATTATTCAAAGTACAAAGAAATATCCACGGGTCTGCCTGAGTTATATAATAGTAGATAAGTAAATTTTAGAGGAAAGTCTTCATAGGTTGTAGCATTATGTTTCTGGCCTGGGCTTCCCAAACTAGCCCTGAGGTTCTGACCCATATTCCCACAGACCTGCAGACTGACAGTTCCACAGTTCCACAGTCCCACAGTCCTGCAGAATCACACAGGCAATTATATTAATTATATTCTGCTTGCTGATTAACCTGGGGCCCAGGCATATAACTTACTAAATCTTTACTCCTAATCAAACCCACAATTCTTACCTTGTTTAGCCATGTAGCTTGGTACTTTTTCTCAGAGCAGCATCTCAACTTCTTTCTTCTGTGTCTGCTATAGTCTCATCATGGTGTCTCTGTAGTGTCTCTCTGGCTTCACTTTGGCATCTCTGCTCTGCTTTTTCTGTTACCAGAGTTTTCTTAGTCTGGTAGACCTACTCATACTTCCTGTCTGCCTTCAGCCAATCAGCAGTTGTATTAGACCAGTAGGCAGGACAATTATTTACAAACTAACAACATAATCCATTACAGTAGGCTTTACAGAGAATTTATTTAAAGACTATACAGTAAATTAATGGTTCCTCAGGTTAAACAGCAGTACAAAACCTAAGAAAATATACCCATAAATATGTCTTTCTTCTTGTCATAACAAATGCCAGTCAATAATTTGGCTAATTGTTTAAATAAAAGTGACATCACAGCCAAAAAAGAATATTTGCCATTTTAAAAAGAAGAGCTTTTAAAAGAAAATGTGACAAATTAGAGGAATGATGCCGTTTTTACACATTTTTCTTAATGGATGAAAATAAACATAAAACCAAAAATAGAATATATAATTGGACTCTATTATCAGGCACAGGAGCTTAGGGCACAATTGTGCATGATACTATCCAGAAGCTCAAATTACTTGATTCTGCCTGAGTTTCAATTACATGCCTTCCCAGAGGCCCTGGTAGGGCCCTATCTACATAACTATGCTGATTATTGATCTTACCACACATGAGTCTGCTGGGATCAAAATTGTGTTGCAAAACAGTTGCCACTCTAAAATATATGTTAGGCCCTATCTTCCTGGATCTCACAGGTGAAAGAAATATCTACACTATAGCTTTACCACTGAACAAGTTTATTACCAGGTTGCACTTTTATGATTTATCAGACATTGAACATCTACGACTTTAAAAATAATTCAAATGTAGAAGTCATACAAAGAAATAACATCTTAAAGATATCATTTCATATAGCTTTGTCTTTCAAAAAAACCTAGAATAATGACAAATAGAAAAGATAATATGAAAAAAGATTTCTGTCAATCAAACATACATATATCTGGTAAGAATTTGGTATATTGAGTGAGCTAAATTTGATCCACCGCTTATTTTTGCAAAGGCAGTTTTATTGAAACCTAGCTCTGAACAATCCTCATATTTTTTCTGTTTTATTTTGTTTTGTCTTAAGGTTGCAGAATCAAGTAGCTGATAAAATCCATGTCACAGTAAGAACTATACATATTGAAGAGCAAGGTTAAAATTTTAAATATATTTAAAATTGTTTAGAGAAATTTTGTTGAACCTTGGTCTAAGCTATAATGTCATATAAACTAACAATGTCATGAGCTTTTTCAAGGTTTGAATTCTAATCATGATTCTCACACTTTACTCTATAATGATGTATTGAATGCCTTATTACCCTGGATATCTGAAATACCTGATGCTTAGCTTTTCTATATTGGGTAACCTTAAGTGATCTTAAAACCTGATGCTTCTGAGAAGGCAGACAAACTTGTGGAGACAATCTTTCTACAGTGAAAGTAGTAACGTTTCCACTCTTGGCCCCACTATTTGCTTTAAATTCATGTTTCTACTTGAAGATAAAGACTTTGACATGCTCTGCACAGGCAACTTAGCAGCACTACATTTAAGTGATTATTGTCAGTGCAGTTTTCACCTGCTTCTGAAAGACAATTCAACTGTAGATGCTGCATACATTTTTCCACATATTTGGATAAGTACAAACTACAAATGATCTAATGTATAATTAAATGAAATGCAGAAATATAAGGCATAAAATCACAACAGAGGAGGAAGAAGCTGGTGCTTGCAAATAGTTTTAAGTTTTATAAGCAAGTGAAATGTTTAAAATACTTATTAATAATTGATATCAATTATTAAAATAGTAACACATCTCAATTTTACTGATAATAAGAAACTACTAAATAATTTCTAAATTTTCAAAAAATGCACAATAAAATTTAAAGTCATGAAATTAGTTTAAAGACCTCATACAAATAAAGAGAAAATATGGAATATAAAGGAACAAAACTAAAACTAATTGTCTACATAAAACCTAGGCTATAAAAGCATTTTCAACAAAAACATAAAAAATATGCTAATCAAACTAAGAAGAGAATAAAAATTGAATGGATAAGACAAGAAGTAACAAAAAAAAAACCACTCTATTTCAGTTAATTTTCAATACTTGATAAAATCTGTAAAAAGAAAAAAAAAGAAAGAAAGCTAGCAAAGAGGATTTACAAACAAACTGGTGGAACATGTACATATGCAGTGGAATATTTTAATTAATATGTGACTTTAAATAGAAATAGTAATATTTCATCTACTTACATGTATGTTATCAAAGAAAAAAATAACTGATTCAGACATTCCATATTTGAAAGAGAAACAAAAAAGGCAGCTTTAAAAGCAAGAACTAGTGAAATAGGTGGGAAATGCAGAATACAGGCATATAAAAGCAAACATAGACTACTGTGAACACTAATTACATCAATATGTTTCTGGCAAGGCAGATAGTGAAAAGAATGCCTGAGAGCCACACATGAAAAAGATCTAGGTAAAAAGGGCCAACTCATGTGTTCTTACGGTAACTTTCTTTATTATTGCATCTACACTTCTCATTTTCTAGCTCTCCTTAGTCTCTTCTTTCTATTCTCCCATTTACGCAAAACTTTAGCCATTAATATGAGCTAATATTGAAGGTCAGTTTTTATTTCTTAAGTAAACAATAGAGATACAACCATACTATAAGCACATAAAAATATCACAATTTTTTTTTTTTTTCCTCTCAGACATGAAAAAGCCATGCTGACCATAGCCAGGGCAAGTCTTCAGTGTCAACTAGGTTCCTTGCTGTATAGTCTATGAAGCAGGCAGAAAGCCACATACCAGGTCACATACCAGTGACCTGGAAATAGCCCCAACACTTAAGACATATACTTTTACTCTGCATAGACAGTAAGCTAGACCTTGAATTTTATAACATAAATATGAGGTTAGTAATATATGTAGTAAATCAATCATTAAGACTGTGAGTTATGTTTATATATGTTATCTATTAGGCCTTTTCTACTAGGGAAAAACTGTGCTGAAGTTGTTACATGTCTGATCTTGGTAAACTCCTGGGAACCTGTCCTTGAGTACTTCATCTCCAGGGCAACTAGCTTTATTTTGAATTTGTTGAGATCTTAGCTAAAGGCCTGGATGTTACTTGAAAGTATATTTTATTTATCAAGAATTACATGGAATAGGAAAAAGTCATCCTTCTAACAAGTCACTGACAATTGTGCCCAGTTGTAAAACACACCACCAAGGGGCTAAAGAAAGAATCTCATAGCTATTCTTTTTGTGAGGTAAATCAATTGCAAGAGGCTCCAGAAACTGCTGCTGTCCTCCACATTCAGTGGGTCTAGATTCATTCTGTGAATGTTCATCAGCTCTTACTTCAGAGTGTGAGAGCTCCCAACAGCACAGGATAGCTTACTCCATAGGTCTCCCCATTATGATCTGGATCCCTCACAATCAGACCTGAGTTTATCCTGGGTCCATAAACTGGCTTTTCAAAGCCAATGTCTAGCAAGAAAACACCTTTCTTAGCCTTGATACCTGGTGTAGAGTCTTGGTCCTAACTCAGCTTGATATGCCATACTGAATTGACTCACCTTGCCATTCCTTGCTTTCTCTGGGGAGTGAAGGTGGAGTTGAGCAGGGGAAGGTAAAGGCTGGGGGCAGACTGGGAGGAGGGGCAGGTGAGGGAGGAGAAGTGGGTATGAAAAAAATTAATGAAATAAAAAGAACTTTAAAAAATAATAAAAGGGAGAGAGAGGTAAGGTGGTGGGTGGCACATGAGAAAGTTACACACTGAAAATAACTAATTTCCACAGGGACTCATTCCACCGTTATTGCCTAATGAGACCAATATTATGAATGCCCTATAGTGGGACTCCTCCATGGGCTTTGCCCAGTGGGCTTTCTCAACAAAAGTCAACCATGTGGTAGGTCAACCTGTAAAATACTGTCTGTCATCTGCTGTTTATTCTGATGCCCCTCAGCATGGGGCTTTATGATTTATAAGTGAAGAAGGCGTTACCATAAGTCTAGATATTTGAAAACCTAAGACTTATACACCAATCCACAGCATAAAATTTAAACTAGAAAAATACAGCATTGGCTGATGCTCACACCCACAATTTTATTGCTAAGGTTATTTAATAGCAATTTCTAAACCAGCAAGACAAATGCACTGAACAACAACTTAAAGCAAACAGCTTAGAAAACTACACTATGTCAGGGAAATTCTCAAGCATGAGGTGTAAATAGCCTTTTAGTAAAATCAGAATGGTACATTCAGAATCAAATTATTTAAATTTGATTGAATGAGAATGAACTTAAACTAAAAAAATTAAAATTTTTAATTATGCAAAGAAATTATAACTAGGTGATATATACAGAGTGATAAAAGGTCCAGTGGTAAAAATATTAAACAGACAGTAATGAGATCATGAAAAACACCTCAGACAAGGAACACAGATCATACCTGAAACTTTACGAGGTTCTATAAATTAGGAGAAAAAATATTCTAGATTCCCTTGCTGGGATGTAATGATTGACAAGAATTGAAAGTATTTACTGGGAAAAGCATAAAATATTACTATGGGTTTATTTAAGAAGTTTGTGTATGTGTACTTCAAGTTTATAAATTTTAATTTTTGTAAGTTTTATTTAAAAATCATTAACTAGTCTCAAATTGGTTAATGATATATTTTTCTAAAGTTTTAGGTAGATGTCCTATGAAATAGGAAAATTATTAAGGTATGCATCAAAATTATTTAATAGAATCTTAAGAGAGATGGTTCAGTGTAGATGAGCACTTATTAGTTTTAAAGAAAACGTGGGTTCAATCTCCAGCAACATTTTGTAAACTTCATCCAAAAATCAAGTTCTAGATGCAATAGTCTTTTTTGACATGTATAGGTTCCTGACATGCAAACAGTGTACATAGATACATGCAGGCAAAACATTTATACATATATAAAATAAGCGAACCTAAAACTTAATTTTAAAGAAAGTGAACAGTTAATTCCCAAATGATAACAAGTTCTAGAAAACATTTTAAAATCACCTATGTATCAAGCAAGTCATGTTAAAGGAAATTTTAATATTTTGAAATCAATAAAAATAAAATATTTTATTTTGAGGGACACAAAGTGCTGAATTTTTTTATGACAAAAAGCAATAGGTGCACTACTATTATTATTTGATAGAATCACAAGCATAGGGTAAAATTTATACATGGGAGGAAAGGCTTAGAACTCAACTCTATAAGGTATCACTTTATAAATTGACATATATACATATATGTGGCACTAATTACAGATTTTTTTTTTAATGACTGTAACAAACAAACAACAGTGATGGGCTGGTGAGGTGACACAGAGGATAAGAACACTGGATGATCTTCTAGAGCATCTGAGTTCAATCCCCAGAAACCATTTGCTAGTTCACAACCATCTATAATAGAATCTGGTGTCCTCTTTTGGTCTTTGGGCACATATGCAAAATGAACATTGTTTACACAAAAAATAATAAGTCTTTCTTAAAAATGTTGTTGGTATTATTGTGTTCACCTTTAAACATTGTAAAAACAAATCAAAACAAACAAACAAAAAACAGAGAAATTTCCACTTAAAGCCTCTAACTTAAGACCTAGAAAAAGAAGAGCAATACAATATAAAGCCAACACAAAGACAAACACAGTAATAATTACAATGGCATAAGTGATGAACTTGAAAACAGAGCTGATGAGTAAATTAAAAAAAAAAACATTCATTAATAACAGTAAGAAGGCAGAAATTACTGTAGACATTTGAGACTTCTAAAAAAGAAGGAAAGCCAAGAATTCTATAGATAATAATGGCATACATAAAACAGAGAACTTTCTTAAGTACTGATGATCTCACTATTTTTATATGACATTATTCAATTATCACCATTCTTATTAGAGAATTGTATTCATAAAATACAAACACTTTAAAAATCTCCAGTATTACAGAGAGTCATTGGATTGCTCCATCAAATATTTTTAATGTAATTTATAAATATATGCACAATCTTTCATGAAAATAAAAAGATAAGCTTCTCAATTAATTTTACAAAGCTATTGCTACAACAGTCTCAGAACTAGACAAAAACTGTACCAAAAGAAGACAACTATAGATAGATTTCTTCATGAATATACATCCAGTAATCTTTAACAAAACATAAGGAAGCAAAATTGAACAGCATAAATAAATTACTGAATACTATGAGTTGGGTTTATAGCATGGATGTGAGCCTGGATCATATTTCCAAAACAATCAATACAATTCAGCAAATAACGCACTGGGCCTACCTCCCAGTCTAGTGGAAGAGTGGGAGGAGGGATTATATGTGCAAAGGGATCGAGATTATGATGACTATATCAACAGACACACTGACCCAAGCTGGGTGCTCACTGAATCTGGATTTACAGAAGGGAACCTGCATTGGACTGAACGAGGTCCTATGAATGTGGATAATAGCTGTGTGACTTTGGCAATTTGTGGAGCCTCTGGCAGTGGGATCAAGAATTATGTCAAGAGCATAAACTGGCTTTTTGAAGCCCATTTCCAATATAGAATTATCTTGCTCAGCCTTCATGAGGAAGGAGCTTGCTCCCACTTCAGCTTGATTTGTAGACTTTGTTGACTTAGCATGGGAAGCCTTACCTTCTCTGAGGAGCAGGTGGTGGAGAAAGAGCTGGAAGAAGGGTAATGAGAACCTTATGGGGACCAGCCCCAACAAGGTTTTTTTGTCTCAGGGTCCAAGAGATGGCACTTTTTACCTATGAAGGGATCTACAGGAATCAGACTTAGAGCAATTTCTCTTCTAACATCTTTATTGGCAGGACAACTACAGCAATGAAGGCAAGACACAAGCTTATATACCCATGCAGGCAGCAATTCCCTGACAAGGCAAGGCAGGGTTTAAATTCCTCAGAGTTGTAGGGAGGGGAGGAGAGTGTTCTCAGTTGCTAAGTGACCTAGTAAACAATAGAGGGAAACCTGTTCTGCTATGGCACCTTCCCTAGAAGGGGGACTGTAAAGGCTTAATTTGCACAAGAAGCAGGACCTTTTGGTTGCTCAGGTCTTAAGACTGCAGAATAGATGTAAATTATCTTTTTGTGTTAATGAATCCAGGTGTAAGTGCAGAGAGTTTAAAGACCTCGGGTTAGTTAGCTCTGTATAACTCTCCTATCAATAGGGGTGTTAAACTTGAGACATATCAGTGTGTTTTCTATCTGTAGCTGTTTTTGGATATCTGAGAAAAGTTTTCAAATGAGTCACTTCCTTGAGGACTGCCTCCATCTGGATGTTAGCTAGTAAACATAACTGTAGGGAAGGCAGACATTGAGTATGCTCTGGGCAGAGGAACAAAGACCTGATTTGTAAGATAAGAGACCTTGTCTATGTGACTGTTTTCACACACAGATAGGGGAGATTATATCTATGTCCTCAAATGTATAGGAGAAGTTGTGCCCCCAAAATGAGTGATCACACCGCTAAAAAATCCTGAGAACTAAATTCCAAGGAAATAACAAAAATGGGAAGTTGCAATTACACAAGAAATCCTCTGTAGGAAATAGTTAACACATTCAAAGGCCATTAACATCAAAACTTTTTGAGTATTTGGCTTTATCTCTGCCAGGGCCCTTATCTCTGATGGGTCAGGCTTGTTGGTGCCAACTGAGTTTCTATTTTATGTTTATGGGGCTCCCAGCAGGAGGGAGGGGGAACTATGATTAGTATGTAAAACAAAAAGGAAAACTTTTAAATAAAAAATTACTTTTAAATAAAAAATTGAAAAGATTCAGAGAAAACATGATAAGAACTAGAATATAATTTTAAAACACTTGTACAACTGACACAGCTAAGGATACACTGGATGTTGGAAGACTGTTTCCCCTCTGATGTTTGAAGCAAGGAATTCATGTCTCACAGTAAAGTGCTGAAAATGCTATCAGATAATTACAATACAAAAGGAGACAAAGAAAACAAAACAGAACAAAAGGTATGCAAGACAGAAGTAAGAAAATACAATCATCTGTAATGAAAGACCTGATTTTCTAAATAATAAAATTCTCAGGGATTTTATTAAAAACACATGACTTGTAACCTAGCAATTGAAATCAGTATGATGACAGTCTATAAGGCAAATACTCAAAGATAATGCTATTTCTGAGTACTAGGAGTGTTTATACAGATAACACTACAAACAATATATAATACCATTTACAATCTAACATTTGTATTAGAAAATGGACAAAAGATAAAAACAGTTATTTCTATGAATAAGTTATATCAATCATAGACATGTGAAAAAATTAATTTAGCATTCCCATTGTTTTGTTAAAAGATTTCCACTGTGAAAAATGCCAGTTCAAATTATGCATTCATCACACTATATGCCATTTTAAATCAGATACATCAAATGGTGGCAAGAATGTGAGGGCAATTAATTATTCAGCCACCACAGACAGCTATACAAAGTGACACATTTACTGTGAAAAACAAATTGATATCTTTTTTAAACTAAATATAAGGCTAATGTACTACACAGCAGAAATGCAAAGAAGGTTGTTTGTTATTTTTTATTATTATTAGTTTTTTAAACTCACAATTGATATTTGAAAGAGACTTAATTTGTAATAGTGAAGAATGAAAACATATTAACTTCTGCACTGCTAAGAAACTAAAGAGCATTCACATAAGGAAATGTGTGATACAGCTTTTCTACACTGTAAACATTTGGCACTTAACAATTTAAGTTTTAACTAAATTAACTTAACTAAACAATTGGTGTAGTAAAACACTGACTGGCTAATAGTTAGTCAGGAAGTATAGGTGTGGAAAAAAGACTAAGAGAATTCTGGAAAGATGAAAAGCAGAGCAGTAGATGCCAGCTGGATGAAGAAGAAGCAAGATAAAAATGCACTGAGAAAAGGTACCAAGCCACATGGATAAACATAGATAACAATTATTGATTAATTTAAGTATGAGTTAGATAATAATATGCTTGAGATATTGGTCCAACAGTTATTTTAATACTAAGCCTCTGAGTCCATTATTTGGGAAGCAGCTGCCAGGTATTTGAGAGTGTCTGGCTAAGACAATAAATTCTGATTACAAAGAAACCCTGTTCATTTTGAAGGAAAATAATGATATACACTGGCTATTAGTAGCCTGACTAAATGCCAGAATTTTATTACTGAAAAAGTCAACTTAAAATGGCATAAAAACAGACTTATAGATCAATGGAAAAGAATTGATGATCTAGACATTAACCCAAAAACCTATGAACACCTGATCTTTGACAAAGAGGCCCAAAATATTCAATGGAAAAAAAGATAGTATATTTAACAAATGGTGCTGGCATAGCTGGAAGGAAGTGTGTAGAAAAATGCAAATAGATCCAAGTCTGTCACCTTGCACAAAACTCAAATCCAAGTGAATCAAAGACCTCAACATAAACCTAGCCACTTTGAACTTGATAGAAAAGAAAGTGGGAAATACACTTTTACGAATTGGCACAGGCGACCACTTCCTAAATATAACACCAGTGGCACAGACACTAAGACCAACAATCATTAAGTGGAATCTCCTGAAGCTAAGAAGCTTCTGTAAAGCCAAGGACACTGTCAATAGGAAAAATTGACAGCCTACAGAATGAGAAAAGATTTTCACCAACCCTACAAGTGATAGAGGACTGATCTCTAAGATATATAAAGAGCTCAAGAATCTAGAGCCCAAAACCTTGAATAACCCAATCAAAAAATGGGGTTCAGATCTGAAAAGGGAATTGTCAGCAGAAGAATTACGAACGGCTGAAAGCACCTGAAAAAGTGTTCATCATCTTTAGCCATCAGAGAAATGCAAATCAAAACAACTTTGAGATACCACCTGCTACCTGCTAGATTGGCTAAGATAAAAGACACAGAGGACAGCCTATGCTGGAGAGGATGCATAGCAAGGGGAACACTCCTCCATTGCTGGTGGGAGTGTAAGCTTGTTCAGCCACTTTGGAATGCAATATGGCGGTTTCTCAGAAAATTGAGAATCAATCTCCCCAAGGACCCAGTAATACCACTTCTGGGTATATACCCTAAAGATGCACAGTCACATTCCAAAGGCATTAGCTCAACTATGTTCATAGCAGCTTTGTTTGTAATAGCAAGAAACTGGAAACAACCTAGATGTCCCTCAACTGAAGAATGGATTAACAAACTGTGGTACATCTACACAATGGAGTACTACTCAGCAGTAAGAAAAAAATGATATTCTCAAATTTGCAGGCAAATGGATGGATTTGGAGAATATCCTCCTGAGCGAGGTATCACAAACTCAGAAAGATAAGCAGGGGATGTGCTCACTCATTAGTGGACTCTAAACAATCAAAGAAACAACCAAGAAAAAAGCAAACCATGCCCAAGCTGCAAACCACAACCACTGAACAACTTGGGACCAGAAACACCCTGGACTGACTCCTTGGATCCCACTCCCCCTAGAGGAACACCCAACTCACTCTTGAGGAAGGTGGGAGAAAACTGCATCTGCCAGGAGTGGAGACTGAACTAAGCAATATTGGGCCAGTGGGACCATGGGACTGCCTGCTGCCTGCACAGGGATGGGATTGGGATGTGTGGAGAAGAAAGAATGTTCTGATGTGGTGGGAGGGGGAAGGGACCTTGAATAAGGATATACAAGGTTAGAAAGCATGACTTCATTGTTAATAATAATAATAATAATAATAATAATAAAAAGAAATAAAAAAGAAAAAAATGTCATATAAAACAAATCTATTAGTATAAAATTTTTGATGTGATGAAATTATAGGTATGGAAAATTGATTAGTAATTTCTAGGGGAAGCAGAGGTAGCTAAAACAAAGTAATATAAAGAAATTTAATGATGATCAAAATATTTTCAGTCCAGACTATCAATATCAACATCTTAACTGTGATATTATTCTATGATTTTTCAGGATTTTAACATCTGACAAAATTGTGTAAAGTTATATAATATATTATACATTGTTTATTATTATTATTATTATTATTATTATTATTATTATTATTTGAAGAGGACTGTGTTGTGCCTGGAGTTCCTAAGAAAATTCTGGGTTTCAGGAAGTGAGTTTAGATCAAGAATTTGGTGACTCATACCTTAATTCAATATTCTGTGTTCCACCACTCCCTCTCTAAATCTTTCTTATAATTGTATGTGAACATATAACCCTCTAAAATTAAAATAGTTTAACTGATTTAATTTTTTTGCAGAATTATGTCATACATAAGATTATGTAAGTATTGATAAGTATATATTTTCTTCACCTTCCATAGATTCTTTTTTCTCTAAAATTCTTATAACAGTATATAGCAATGGCTTACAGTTCTTCCAACAAGGCAAGTTGTAGCCTGAGAAACACCATGGTATTTGTTGCCACTTGTGACAGTTTCTATTGATAATAATAAAATCAATTTTTATAAGAGTAATCAATGCTTTTAAATATGCCTTTCTCTCTGAAATTTGCATACACATTGTAGCTTTTAAAATACTTTAATTACCTATTAAAGAATACATTGCCAACTTAATGTTACTCCAGTTTCATGTGTAGAGATAATTCATTACATTTTAAAGCAAATAATATAAAACTACAGAGACAAATCTTGAAAACAGATATGAGTATAGGCATGTGTGTGTATATGGTGTGTGTGTGTGTTTGTGTGTGTGTGTGCAGGTGCGTGAGCACATGCATGTGTGTATATGTGTGCCTATGTGACATGTAGAAACAAACAGCCCTGCTGTCATTCTTCAAGTGCAAACTTTTATTTATTTATTTATTTGTTTTGAGACAGAATCTCTTACCTGCAGCTTGCAGAGTAAGTTAGGCCCCCAGGAAGCCCCAGAGGAGTTGGCTATCTGGACTTTACCACAATGGAATTATAAAATTATCATCCTAGTAGGTTTTTTAGTATAAATCCTCAAACTCATGAGTTATCAAGACTGCAAGGAAAAAGTTTTTCCAAATGAGTGAATGTTTTAAGAATTAAAAATATGTCCAAGGTGTACATTCAAAACAGTATTAGAGATTGTAGGGCTTTTAAAAAATTCTGCCTCTCAAATAAGTACACAATGTTTAGATGCTTTATGTCAATGGTACTAAATGACTAAATGTAATGTATTCTGTAATATTAACTGGAGACCTACGGAACAAAGACCTATGTCCTAAGGCTAGATCCTCTCCAGCCAAAGAAATGATTAAACTGTTTTCACTGAACTGTATGGATACAGAATAGAACTAATTAAAGAGAAGCAGCATACAGGTGAAGGATGATGCTAAAATTTGAATCCTTTCTACTGATACCCCTAACTCAAGTATCAAGGGGTCATTTGTTATCTTAAGTGGTTCCCTGAATTTCAATTATAAAAAAAAAATCCCTTCTTCTTTGAAAAACTTTCTTATAAATGATTTTTAGAAATACAGTGGTGTTAGTTGCTTTATACACTACATACTTGTAACAGCACTTTTGCAGCCACCCACTTTTTTTTTAATTTAAGTTCTTTTTTTTTAAATTTTACATACCAATCACAGTTCCCCTTCTCTACCTCCTCCTCCTAACCCCCAGCTTCTTCTCCCCACTCTACCCCTCATCCACTTCTCAGAGAAGGTAAGGACTCCGACAAGAAGTCACTATAGTCTGCATATCAAGTTGAGGCAGGATAAACCCATCCACCATATGAAGGCTGAGCATGGTATCTCTTTAGAGGGAATGGACTCCAAATAGCCAGTTCATGCACTTGAGATAAATCCTGGTCTCATTGCCAGAGGCCCCACAATCTGCCTAAGCCACACACTGTCTTCCACGTTCATATGCCTAGTTCATTCCCATGCTAGTTTCCAACTGCCAGTCCAGAGCCCATAAGCTCCCAGTAGCTCAACTGTTTTCTAAGTGCTCTCTTGTCCTTCTTTATTACATGATGTAGAAGTAGCTATCAGTGCAGAGTTTTGAATAGAATCTAAATCACCCCCTCATCACAACTTAAGCTATTGTTTTTTGTTTTTTTCTTGAAAGGACAGTAATGGAATTCTTTCATAAGAACAACTTTCAATTTATTAAAAAAATTTCTATTATGTATTTGTAAACCTGAATAACTACTTTACAGACCTTATATTAAAAACACAGATGCACAAAAAAGCACAAAAGTAACACTATGAATCATGGCTTGCTTGGAAGGTTAGGATACATTCCTTGAGATTACTCAAGATTTTTTATCAATACAGTGTAGTTGGAAGAAATGCTACAAGGTTATTTTTTTTCTTTCCAAAGGGAAACTAAGAAAATGAATGTCTTCTAATTGAGTCAGAAATCCACTTCTCCACAAATGCAAGAGCAAAGATACTAATATTAAAGATACACTCAAATCTCAAGCAGTGCAGGGAGGGTTGATTCCAAAACTGCAAGCATAGATTATATTATACTCATCCAACATGGGAATATGGATTCTGTACAGCCAGGAATCTGAAACCTTTATTACAGTTAGTTGAGCTGGTTCTGTGATCTGTGGATATAATATGACATCTAATTAAATAATGCTTAGAGCCAGAGAAATACTCTTCTCTAGAGAAGGACAAAACAAGTGGGTGTCAAATCAAATGGTCATGCTTGAATATATATGTACAAGTGGCATTATATATAAAGATGGAGCAAATAATATATAGGAATATATGTGTATATCTACATATATGCATGTAAAAACAATTAAAAAAACAGCCATGAATTTAAAAAATAATAAGGAAGGAAGACTATATGGGAGATTTTGGTAGGAAGAAAAGGAAGCAAGGAATGAAATCATATTATAATCTTAAAATTATATAAAAGAAAACCTCTACTCATTTTGCTTTCTGGAATCATCCATGGAAACACACTGTGGTGTCATATGACCAAGGAACAACAGCACGCCAGGATTAGACATATAAACAAATTGTATAAATATATAAAATGTAAACATTGTATTATTCCAGAATTTAAATAATAACTGCAGCATCTTTCTGCAGCAGCTTTAGCCTGAGGCTTTTTTGGAGTGTAAGGGATACTCTGACCATTAAGAGTTAATTACACCGTGCTTGCGACATGACATTATGTCTGGGCTGCCTTGGAAATTTTGTTTTGGTCTAGCATCCTTGAAGCCACAAAAGTTACTCACCAGAGAACAGGTTGTAATATGCCTCTAGTTTCTTCAAAATTGGATTATGTGTTAGATTATAAAAAAAATAACTGTTTATCAATGATTATTAAACTTGAGAGAAACTAATTGTAAAAGATAATTCTGTTCATAATTGTAAAAGATAATTCTGTTTGGTCATAGTTTATCAATGGTAACTAAAAGATATGCAGAAGAAAGTGAAACACATGTCTAAAACCAAAAATAATATGATCTATGTATTAGAAGAATGGGAATATATTCTTGCTTACTGAATTCTATGTAAATAAACAACCTGACTGCTACTCAGTCAGGTTGCAAGATTCTCCTGACTTCCATGCCTGACTCACTTCTCCCTTTGCTGATATCTTGGTATCTTACATCCTTTCTGGATCTGTCAGTGGCTGTGGCTGGCTCCCAGAAGTCACTCATATATACAAACTGTCTGATTAAAGTACAAGAGGGACAATACTTTTTAATAAAATGTGTCATTTTCTGGCAAAAGAACAATGATAATTCTATAAACACAATTTGAGGCTAAATTGAAATTTAATCTTTTCTTTGTTTTCTCACGGATTTAGTCTCTAGGATTCTCGCCATGTGTAGCAGTGAAAATGCACTGCTAACCCATTGGCTAAAATGATTCTGTATGTGATTTTATAAAGAACTTCAGAAGCAATCTAAAAGTGGCATTTTCATTGTCCATTTTATAATATGTAACTTAAGAACACCCTTTAAAGAACAAATTTAGGGCAAGAGGTACACATATGTTGTGTTTGTTCATTTTGTATCATTTCTTTATCCTAGAGGTAATCATGAGCTAGCCCAGTAGAGAAGGATCTGAATGCATAGATGTGATGTATATGCAAAAGACATCTTCATACATCCAATTCCACCCTCTGTATATGATTTCTGACTCACAGGTGCTTTAACTACTTGACATTTATTCTTGGACCCTTAATATCTAATATGTGTATATATATACATATATATGTATATCATAATTAATGATTTTGACCCAGAAATTCAGTTCCTTACTGTAAACCTAGTCTTTTTTCTGTTCTTCACTCTTGGACAAAAAAATGATTGTTTGAGGCCAAGCTATCAAAAGTCATACTTCATTCACTCTGTATTGTATGTCTTATACCTTGAGTCATTTTAATTTTTTTAGAGTGTTCATTATAATGAATAATATATTTTAGACAATTTCCTTCATTGAAACAAATGTTCCAAAGGCAAGAAGTTGATTCATCTTATACTGATGCCTGTGTCTGAGGAGAATAAAGAGGGTAAGGAAGAATAGCAGGAGGAAGAAGGCCACAAAGGCCCCTATTATAACCTTCTTAGGTCCTAGGAAACAGAGGACATCATGAATGACTAATTTTGAAAGACAACCTATTGTGTGAGACTGAGGAGGCAATCACAGAGCCTGACATGGTCTGCACTAGGTCGTCTACATATATGTTACAGTTGTTGGTGTGGCATTTGGGGGGGGTGGTCATTTCTGACAGTGGTAGGAAATGTTTCTGATACTTTCTGCTCTTGGACACTATTCCCTCTACTTGGTGGCCTCTATAAGATTTTGAAATGAGGGTATGTGCCTGATTTAATTGTATCATGTTAAATTGATACTTCCTGGGTAACCTGCTCTTTCCTCAGGAATATGGGGGAGAGGAGAAGATCTAGTGGAGAATGAAAGTGGAAAGACCTGGAGGAACCGAAGAAGGTGAAGCTGCCGTTGGGATGCACTGTATGGGAGAAGCATTAATAAATTAAAAAAATAAAGATCCTACTGTGTGATTAAAAATAAATAAATGATATAGTTCATATTCAGACATTTTCTGTCAATAAATTTGAATGACAATAGAACTGAGTTCTTTTTTTAAAAAGATTTATTTATTTATCATGTATAAAGTGTACAGAATATAGTAACTAATGTCATCTAGCCACCATGTGGATGCTGGGAATTGAACTCAGGACCTCTGGCAGAACAGTCAGTGCTCTTAAACTCTGAGCCATCTCTCAAGCCCAACAAATGTGTTCTTTATAAAGACAGAAAAAAGATATCCAGAGAGAAACCTTTTATGAATTTTAGTTGGTAAAAGAGCTGAGAAATTCAAATTGTTGGAAACTGCCATTTATTTAAGAAATAATGTAGCTATACTCACAAACTAATTGCATTCCCTATTTACAATGACCAAGAGGATCACACCAGTACTCTATTAACTGATAAATGATTGAAGAAGATATGTATATCTTCTCTGTATATCATATATAATATATCATATATATGTATATGTGTAATTTGTCTATAAATCACGGATGAACTGGAGATCTTGTGTTAAGAAAAATAGCCAAGGTCTAAAAAAGAGTAAACCATTTTATCATCCATATATGTGGTAAATAATAGTTTATTTTTCAGAAGGTAAAGGGAGAATGTTTGTCTTTGCATCAGAAATTTACAGTTACGTAGAAGCAAGAATCTACTATACTGTTGGGTGGCTGTAGACACTGATAATGTGCCATGTGTTTCGAACAGCTCAAAGAAAGTAATTTTAAATATTTGTGCTGTAAATAAATAAGTATTTGAAGATATAGATATGTTTTTGTATATTGTAAAATGTATTAATATGAATGCATACCTCAAATTGTTTTGTGGCACCCCACTTTTTGCTTTTTATGTATCAGAGTAACATGAATTCATTTTTAAAAGTTTGCCTTTATAGAAAACAAATGACAAACAAAACTGAAAGCATCCATAATTATTAATGCATATTTGTTATATTTTATTGATTAATTATGCAGTTGGATCTTTAACACAGTGTCAGCTACCTAGTGAGAATCAAAGCAGAGAAAATAGGAAAGCCCAAAAGTTAGGGGTCTCCACAGAACAGTATACATTCTGATATAAGTCATATTGCCAATATTTGTGCTGTTTTTTTTTTTTTTTTTAATCTGTTCCTTACGGGATATGACTGATAATATACCCTTCTCTTTAAAACCTCTACATAAGTAACTGTAGTTACATACCATTTAATTGTTGGCCTGAAATTCCAAGATGCATGAAAATGAATGATTGCTACCTCAGGGTAATTTAGGGATCTGTCTTGCTGTGGACTTTTCTTTTTGGCATACAGTTCATTAAGCATGCTGTCCTTTGTGCAAAAAGAATTGATCTGGATAAGCCACAATCATGGTGAAAGCTGCTGGAGTTTTCCATGAGTGTGCATTTGAACACATAAAGCTTTAAATTCTTAGAAATAAAAAGTCAATATGTGATGAGCATTTAGTAATAAGTAATTAGAAGTCATGACACTACAATGCCAAAGCAGTAAAGAAAGATTTTTTTTTTACATAAATGTTCTATGGATATTTTGCACCAAAACAACTTCAACAGCCAGTTCCCAAGAGGCAGCAATGCAATTCTGGTGATAATTGTGTTTCCTGAGCCTCACTATCCAGTTGAACAGCCTGCTTAGCTCAGTAAGTCCAAACTTGCCAAATTCAGGCTTGTACATTCTTTGGAATGGTTTCCACACTTCCATTAAGATTGCTTTTCCTCCCTGGAAGAACTAGAGCACAAGTTTCTCAGTTGCTTTTATTTTAGGTACACTTAGGTTGTACAATAAAACAAAATAACCTAATGGATAAATAATAACAGAATCCTTTCCAGTAATACAACAGCAGGAAAAGAGTATTTCCCCGCACAAGTCAAACAGAAAGCATCCTATAGAAACCAATACTTTTGATGTAAAATCTTGCTTTTCCAGCATCACTGTTGTACACTTTCAGAAATTTTTTTTTCCAGCAAAGGTGTTTTATTACCTCAGCTTGGGGGGGGGAGGTAAGTCTGTTTAATTCTTGTCCTGCTACCACATTTGCTTTTGGTGTCTCATCTATGAGGCAAACCAAACTATGAGAAAAAGAAAATAGTTCAAAGACACTAAGGAAAAAAATGTGTCAAGTATATATCAATTAAAAAATAGTTTCTTAGAAAAAGCATGGTTACATATAGGCTTCAAAAACACAGCAATTTCAGTCATTGATTGTTATTTCAAGAATGATAAGTATTACAATAAATTAAAATACACAAAACAACAGCCTACAGAATGGGAAAAGATTTTCACCAACCCTACAAGTGATAGAGGACTGATCTCTAAGATATATAAAGAGCTCTAGAATCTAGAGCCCAAAACCTTGAATAACCCAATCAAAAAATGGGGTACAGATCTAAAAAGGGAATTCTCAGCAGAGGAACTACGAATGGCTGAAAGGCACCTGAAAAAGTGCTCATCATTTTTAGCCATCAGAGAAATGCAAATCAAAACAACTTTGAGATACCACCTAACACCTGTTAAATTGGCTAAGATAAAAGGCACAGATGAAAGCCTATGTTGGAGAGGATGCAGAGCAAGGGGAACACTCCTCTGTTGTTGGTGGGAGTGTAAGCTTGTTCAGCCACTTTGGAATGGAATATGGCGGTTTCTCAGAAAATTGAGAATCAATCTCCCCAAGGACCCAGCAATACCACTTCTGGGAGTATACCCTAGAGAGGCACATTCACATTCCAAAGGTATTAGCTCAACTATGTTCATAGCAGCATTATCTGTAATAGCAAGAACCTGGAAACAACCTAGATGTCCCTCAACTGAAGAATGGATTAAAAGACTGTGGTACATCTACACAATGTAATACTACTCAGCAGTAAGAAAAAACGATATCCTAAAATTCACAGGCAAATGGATGGATTTGGAGAATGTCCTCCCGAGCGAGGTATCACAAACTCAGAAAGATAAGCAGGGGATGTACTCACTCATTAGTGGTCTCTAAACAAACAAACAAGAAAAAAAAGTATTAAAATAATTCAGCCATCTTTTGCACCAAATTATTGAAATGACCAAAGCTAAATTTTGACATTTAGAATTTTCTTGTTATTTTTGTCTTTTTCTATTAAAACAAAAATAGCTCATTTTCCTTGTATAGACTAAAATTATTATTTTTTTAAGATTGCTACACATATATTTACTTTGTGTTCAGCTTTCCCTCTGAATTTTTTTTGCCATCCCTATATATCCCCATTCAAGGTCCCTTCCCCCTTTTCCCAACCCTTTATTCTAAGCCTGTGTCTGTCTTTGTGGTTGAGGTGTGTTTCTTGTAGGCAACCGAAGGATGGCTTCTGTTGTTGTATCCATCTTGTTAGTGTGTGACATTTTATAGGAGAGTTGAGACCATTGATATAAGGGAAATTAGTGACCATTAATTCATATTTAGTGCCATTTTTGGTGGTAACTTGTTTGTATTTCCTTTCTCTGTGGTATTCTTCTGTGGAATTATTGATTGTTTGTGATTTCGTGGATGTATCTGGGGTCCTTAGGTTAGAGTTTTCCCTCTAATACTCTCTGTAGTGCTGGATTGGCAGATAGATATTCCTTCAGTCTGATTTTGTCCTGAAATACCTTGTTTACTCCATCTATGGTGATTGATAATTTTGCAGGGTATAGTATTCTAGTTTGGCAGCCATGCTCTTTTAGCTTCTGTATAACTTCTGACCAAGCCCTTCTAGCTTTCATCGTTTCCATTGAATAGTCAGGCGTTATTCTGATGGGTCTGCCTTTATATGTGAGTTGGCCCTTTTCTTTTGCAGCTCTTAAAATTTTTTCTTTGTTCTGTATGTTTTGTGGCTTGATTATAATTTGGTGCACTGACTTTTTTGGGGGGTCATATCTATTTGGTGTTCTGTAAGCTTCTTGAATCTTTACAGGCATTTCCTTCTTCAGGTTAGGGAAGTTTTCTTCTATTATTTTATTGAAAAGATTATATGTGCCTTTGAGCTGGTATTCTTCTCCTTCTTCTGTTCTTATTATTCTCAAATTAGGTCTTTTCATGGTGTCCCAGATTTCCTGAATATTTTGAATTATGGCTTTTTTAGTTTTACTATCTTCTTTGACTGATATATCTATTTGAGCTACTGAGTCTTCCACTTCAGAGATTCTATCTTCCATCTTTTGAACTCTGTTTGTTATGCTTGTATCTGTGGTTCCAGCTATTTTCTTCAGATTTTCTACTTCCATCTTTGCCTCATTTTGTGCCTTTTTTATTGCTTGTATTTCAGCTTTTATTTCCTGGCATGTTTCTTTCATAGATTTGTTCATCTCTTCCAATTTTTTGTTTGTATTTTCTTCCATTTCTTTAAGGCTATTTTTCATATCTTCTTTGAGAGCTTCGATGATCATCAAAAAGGAATTTTTGGTGTTGCTTCTTTCTGTTTCCTCTTCATTGCTCAGTTCAGGTCTTGTATTTGTAAGATTGCCACTTTCTTCTGGAGTTACCTTGTTGTTCTTTGTATTATTATGTAAGTTTTTGCACTGACATTTGCCCATAGCTTCAGTGGTTCACGATTAGGTGGCTCCTGGTCGTTGTGGCACTCGGGCTTGTCTGCCTCCTGTCACCCTTCTGTGCAGGGTCTGAGTCTGTCTTTCAGGGACCCCAGTTGTTATCTGTTCACTCAGTTGGAGGTGGAGGTGGGTAGCTGTGCAAATTCTCTCAGCAGCAGCTGTGGATATGGTGTCAGTCAGACTTTATCTGAGCCTGCTACAGAGTGTGCTGGGACTCACTCTGCAGACAGCACCGGTCCTGGAAGCGGAACCAGAACCGATGAGAGCTCAACTCTCCCTCCCTGGCTGGGATATAGGCACTTGGGCCTGGTGACCCCCTCCTCACTTCTGGGCGGGATCTGAGTCTGTCCTTCAGGGACCCCTGTCGTAATCTGTTCACTTAGTTGGAGGTGGAGGTGGTTAGCCCTGCAAATTCCCTCAGCAGCAGCTGTGGGTATGGCGACAGGCAGACTTTATCTGTGCCTGCTACAGAGTGCGCTGGGACTCACTCTGCAGACAGCACCCAGTCCTAGACTAAAATTATTATCCATTTAATGTCCCTATACTCTAATGATATTTGAAAACAATATTTATTTTTCTTTTGTTGATTTAGGATTCTGAAATTATTTAAAGAATCTTAAATACAAAACTGTCATTTTTGAATGAGTGAGGTGTTTAAGATTTATATGTGTTTGCATATTTGTATCCAAATCTTCTTAAAGTGTTTCATTGCTAAGAAATTATTTACATGAAATGACAAAGGGCCAATTTTCTATTTGTTTTAAAGATAACATCAAGGATACATAAGTTATTGTTAAAGTTCACAAGACAAACAGGAAAAGAATGTGAAATTATTTCTGTTGTCAAAAAAAAGCTAATTATTAATTATGTCATTTTAAGGGTGAGCCATACCATATACATGTACTTAAATCTAAATTGCAAACTGATAAGAAAAGTGATCTGAATATTCATAGTTCATGTATTTATATATTTAGGGAAGTTTATCTTTCATGTTACAACACATTTTCTCATTAAATATTAATGCAGAAATATCTGAATGTTAATCATTTATTATATTCACAATAGTTTATCTATTTCCTCTTAAATTATTTAAAGCCAAGTCCTTCTTAAAAGATTTTCTTTAAAGGACTTTCAGCCTGAAAACATAATATGTGTCAATATTTGGAAGCATACACTTACACTGCTTCTTAACAGAGAACAGAGGAGTACTCCAACAGGCACTCAGAGATGAGTAGCCAGGCAGGCTACAATCACAGTTTCCTGTGGAACTCGCCAGGAATTTGCAGAATAAATGTAAAAGTGAATGTTAAATTTAGTATTGTACTTAACAAAAGTTTATTCTCATAATTTTGACCAATGCTGTGAGCTAGGGAAGATATATATATATATATATATCTTGACTATATATATATATATATATATATATATATGGACAATATTATAGCAGGGACACAAATGGGTTGGTATTGTAAACATCGGTTTAGCTCAAGTCTGGTTATGTCCACAGACAGAATAACTGTGTGTGAATAGAAGCTGAATAACTTAAAATACAGCTTTCCTGCACTGAGAAGCATTTTTTTTTTTTTTGCATCAGCAAAGGGTGAAAGTGACTAAAGATATTTTCCCATGAAGATAATGATTTTTGCTAAAAAAATGAGAAGCAGAAGAAATACAAAGACATATTTTATGAAATAATACATAGAAAATAAAACAATAATAATGGAGAATACAACAGTATGAAACCTGCCTTGTTTACAACATCCATTATTTAGAGGAGAAAAGTGGTAAGAGATGTGGATTCATTATGGGGAAATACTGGTAAGCCACTGAGCAAGGGGTATGTCTTTAAAAGAATCAGGGCTCTTTCTGACAGCCCTGTCTTCTCTCCCCATCTTACAGTTACACCTGCACCTTATAGTAAACCAAAGCAGCCAAAGGCTCCTATTATCTGAGCAATGTCACAGTCTCATGAAATTTTGAATGGTGGTAACTAGGGAGAACTTTTGAATGTAGTAGATTAACCTGAAAATGTAGTCAGGGACTTAATTAAGAATTATGCATTAACACTTGCAAATACATGCTCTTTTCTTAATCCATTTTTTTTCTCATGTCAAGTTGCCTGCAGGAGGAATGAGTAACACTGATATTAATACTCAATTTTTTGTAAGTGAAATGTATCATTATTTATTCTATATGTGTCATGAAATTAGTTATATTCTACTGTGAACATATAATTCTTGGATTTGATGACAGCATTGCATTTGTCCTGGCTAAGGCCCTTATTTGTAACCATAAAACTTAAAATGAGTAAAATAACATAATAGCATGAACTAATCCTGTGTTCTTCAGACAAAATATACTGAAAGATTGATCAAATTATAGGTATATTAGGTAGTAGGAAACATGTATTTGATAATAATAGATAATATGTTTTGCTGCTAATATTGGACACATGCCCATGCAATAGCAGATGAGGGAGGAAGATGATAGTTATACTGTGAGGTTTAGATAATAATAACATTTTCCTCTGTATTAGCTTGTGATAATTATAATTGAGTAAAATTAAAGTGGGATAATTATTAATTTATTATGCTATAGTCCCCCTACTCAGTTTTTATAACTTATGATGACATCTCAATATTCCTCTTAGAATTTGCTAGAGATGCTTCTCAAGTTTTAGAGGTCCTACTTATTGATTATTGTCCTTAGTGTCTGTCTGTACTACTGGTGTTATATTTAGGAAGTGCTCACCTGTGCCAATGCGTTGGAGGGTATTTCCCAGTTTCTTTTCTATCAAGTTCAGTGTGGCTGGGTTTATGTTGAGTTCTTTGATCCTCTTGGATGCAATAGTAAATGCTATTCTTTATATGCATTCTTAGGAAACTGTTTATTGCTTGGTGTTCATGGAGCCTCACAAGATAAATTAACAATGAATGAATGAGCAAAATACAAACATTTCAGAACTGAATAATCTTTATTCTTTAAACTTCAATTTCAATAAATTATGTTATCTAGTCCAGTTAGATAACTATCATAATTAGTTTCAAACTCAAATTTTCCAGTACTATCCAAAGTAGATGAATAATGTTGCATACTCAAGGAAACAGCGTCAATGCTCAGTGAAATGAAGGACTCAGATTACTTGTCATCAAGATCCCAACATATATTCCAAGGGACATCATATCCATCACATGGCCACTCTTACACGTGAAAAGAGCTTTGTTTTTGCCTGCCTTCAGAAATGGAAGCATATTGAGTTGGGTTACAACCCATTTTTATTTTCAAAACAGTAAAATCATTGTGTGTTTGACACACATGTAAGTTAGATAAGCTAGATTCTGACCAAGAGTGTTAATGCTCTTACTGTACAATTATCTGAATTCATTTTAATTTTTACTTCATTACATTTGTGATATCTCATCTGAAAAATGGATAATCTCTATCATTTATTCAGTGCTACTCCAATGACATCTTTTTCCTTATTTATTCTTCTCCTTTTGAATGTCTCCACTGACTGTATTATTTTTTGAACTGCATTATTTGTTATTTACTCTAAATGAAATTTGGTAGCTAATTTGGGTGTGAAAGTCTATATCAGAAGGGCATATGATTATATAATGATACTTGATGTTGGCTTAAGTATTTTCAACTTCTAAGAACAAAAACAAACAAAGGATAAATTTGTTTTCATTGTATTGGCTCAAACATTATTGTTCTAAAATTTTCAAAATGCTTCCTGAGCTAGTGTGAAAGCTTCTGATGACAGGTTTATGTATAATAAAAGAGATTATAATACATTACACATGACCATCTGGGAGAGAGTTCATATCCAAATAAATGTCAAGAATTTCCCTTAAAGGGAAATACTTAAAATATGTCCAATTTCTTTTGTCTTTTTAATTTTTTTCTGTTCTTATCAGAGAAATAAAATCTCAATTATTGGTGGCATCTGTACATCACTTTTTATCCTAGATTCCTAAGAGAAAAAGAAAATAAGATGACTGGCTCTGAGGAAGTAGACACTTTTTGAGAGAGATTGGCATAGCCTGCTTTAACGCACCTTTCTGGGAGGCCAGGCCTGCTCAGTCATCTCATGCCAGATATGTAGACGATTCTAAGACTAAGAGCGTAAATCCTCATACTGCTCTGCCCTTATGAACCCACCATGAAATCCAATAGATGGGCTTGGCTTGTAGATACACTTGTGAAAAAAACTCATGAAATTTTAAAAGAGAATGATGTCTTCCACATGTACTGAAAAAGCAAAGCCAAACGAAACAAATAAACATAACCAACAACAATAACAACATAATTCACTGAAAAACAATAGGAAGGAAATAATCAAACAAATAAACAGTGTGAAGCCATTCTCAGTCCAGGATTAATGGTTCAGAATAGAAGTCAAAATCTTCTGCTTCAAATTTTATCTTCATTTTGTTATTATTTATTTTAGTTACTTTGTAAAGAACATTATAGAGCATTAAACAATCAAAGCAACTAGCAAATTACTGTCTTGGCCCTTTATCTTAGTGTTACTTATAAGAAGGAAGAACCCATCAGAATAAACAGTTACTTCTTCAAATATGAAGGAAGTATTTTCTCATTTGGGATGATTATAAAATCTCATAGTGACTTCTTGCTGTGTGTATAAATATTTGAATGTGTAACTTGAAATGTACATCTGGCCCAAAGTCACTGCAATAAATGACAAGTTTGTTTTCTTTGGTTCTATCTTTTCTTAATGTTAAGCAAATAAAATTACGTTATACAAACATGCATTAAAAGAACTATATATTTGATATGTCAGACACTTAAATTATCTATGTCACTAAGCATGGAACATGATACTAATGGTTTCTCTCACTAGCTTTGTTCCTTATCTAATATAAATGTTCCTTATATATATGCATTATCTTGGAGTCCTTACATTATACATAGCATACAGTTATCTCTTTTAAAAACATGATTCTAAACCTTCTGTAAAAGAATGATGCACAAGTTTTTATAATAACATTTTATTTTCTGCACATTTATGTCTGTTTTTACTTGAGAAACCCATACATACATGTAATACGTTTTGTTTAAATCTGCTTTGGTTTCATCCAATTCAGTTCCTCTCCTTTCCTCACCACTACTTTTCCCTCCCAAATTTATACTCTTTTTACTGAACCAATTCCAGTGTTTGCTGCCTGTATATGAAACATGGCTAGATTCTCAGAGTTCATATCTCTGAAGTAAACAAAATATTCCTCCCCAGAATCTTTCAGTTTTCATCAGCTCTCTAGATATTAAAGAACTTCATGAGCTCTTGTCCTTTCTAGGTTGGAATTTTGCCTTCCTTGATCTTGACTATGCCCTGTGTGTGCAATAAGTGCCAAGGTGAGTTCACATTTGCAAGGTCCTGTCATGTCTGTGACATTGTGCTATTTCAGATGCCTACTATCTCTTTCTTTTACATTTTTTGCCTCTTCTTTCATAATACTTAAAGACCTCTCTTTCTCCCTCTCCCTCTCTCTCTCTCTTCTCCACCCCCTCTTTCTCATGTGTGATATAGATGTCCCACTTAGAACGGACTACACCACTGACCAGCCGTGGACTTCTGTATTGATCTCCATCTACTACCAATCCCCCCCAAAAAAACCAAAAAATAACCTTTCTCAATGGGGTTAAGAGATGCACAGTTCTATAAGTGAATGTAGATTACAGCTTATAATTTTATGTCTAGTTAGAAGAATGGTAGTATTAAGTTTTCCTCAAGGGCCTATGAACTAGCAGATTTATTGTTTTTATTCTGCTGTTGTTCTTATGTTTGTGTTGATTTTGTCTTTTTTTTTGAAGATCCATGCATATTTATTGTATAAATCTATATACACTCCTCTCTATAAACCACCAAGGGAAGACCCACAGCATATACATTACCAAAACTCAGATACTGGCCAGATGTGATAACTAAAGAGAGGTAGGAACTGCTACCAACCTGTAAAATCACTTGTTACATGTGACAGTAGAGAAATAATGCTCATGCGATATCTTTTGGGAAGCTCAGTGTTACCAAGCTAACCAGTTGTTCAGGGAATGCTTTAGTTTCATGTGTACATATAAACATCACTGATCTTGAAACACTGTCTGATGGAGCCAATCTGATGCCTAAACCTGTCTAATATCCATCACGTGTGATCTCTGTATATTTGATACACAATGACACTTCTCTATTGCATTCTAACTATCCTGAAGGAATAGTAAAAGAGAAACTGAATGCATGAAGATGGGACTATGGAATATTGTGAGGAAGGACATCAAGAAAGTTGTGGGTGTGGCCATAGGGAGGTGTTTCAGAATTCCACCATGATCAAGGAACTGGAAATAAGAAAAGTCTATTAGATTCAAACACATTATATTGTACCAGGCATGAGTTCAAGACTATGGATCTGGATTTTATCCCAAACAAAAGTAGATGGTCATTATGATAATATTTGTGACATTATTGTACAAGTAGATGTGTCTTATTTGGCAAATCATTATTTTTGTTTTTTTTGTTTTTGTTTGTTTGTTTTATTATGAATAAAGTCACATGTTTTATCAATGTATCCCCTTGTTCATACTCCCTTCCCCCTCCTGCCCCTCCCAGTCACTCTCTCTTCTCTACATCACTTTATCTCCTCCCCAGCAAATCATTATAACATCTCACAGAGTGCACAGTTGGACAAAACTGTTTATTTAATTTTCTTCCCTAGTAGTGTACATAGATAGGTCCATATGAAAACTTAGCCACAGCCTGAAGTTTCTGACAGAGCCAATCCCCAAGTCCCAGACCACCCTCCACTGCTTAGTATCAAATAGTCACACAAAGGCTTTTATTAACTGCCAATTGTGTGTGCTCAGGCTCATTACCAACTAGCTCTTATAACTTAACCCATTTCCACTAATTTATGTAGTGTCATATGACTCATGGCTTTCTTGGACTTTTACAACTTACTTTTTAGGAGGCTATATCTTATCCTCTTGACTCCATCCTCCTACTTTATCTGTGCTTGAGTTTTTCATCTGCCTCCAAGCTGCCTTACCATAGGCCAAATAGCCTCTTTATTAATCAGTGGTATTCACAGCAAATAGAAAGACATTCCCCATCATTTGGCAGTAGGAATGAAGCATAACATAATATTATTTTAAGACGATTATTTTATTACTATTGTGAAAAATATTTTCAAAGAAATTGCAAAATAAAATATATGAACATTGGAACTGAAAGAGATTGAGAAATTGACATTGAATATGTATATAGGAACCACACAATGCATCATAACCACACACTCATGCAGTATGGGCTGCATGCATTGGACTCTGTGAGTTACTCAGAAGAAAAAAACTGTGCATGCTCTTGAATAGAAGATATTAAAGTCTGTAAGAGTTTTTAGGCCTGGGAGATGCTCAGCAGTTCCAAACACACAGAATGCATACAGTCTCAGTCTGTATTCTCAGAACTCATTACAAAGACAGAAGGCAGAGACTAAGAAATCCTCAGAAATTATGTGCCACATGGCTTAAGTTGAGAAAAAAGAAAAAGAAAAGAAAAACACTGCCTAAGCAAAATAAAGACCAAGACTAAGAGCCAAGACTGTTTTCTGACCAATATTTTAGGTATACTGTGATATTGGGGTGTTCATACTCACTGGAATGTGCATATATACACACAACAGATTTGTAAATATTACCTCACAAAATAATCTGTAAAGACAAATGGCTAGAAAGCACCAATAAGAAAATGATTCTATGAACAAAAACTGTCAGTAATTTGTATCTCAATTTATATTACAATAAGATGTCTTAGTAAATCTTTAATAAAATAACTTTGTTTCCTTAAGGTATTTCAGTGAATTTATGAGAGAGATTTTAAGATCGCTAGATATGCTCTGATAGCCCCAGGGAGGCTTAATAATGTATCTTTACTCAGATAATAACTGTAGTAGTAATTTGAATGTAACTCCCATAATCGTATAGGGCATAACACTATTAGGAGGTATGGTCTTGTTGGAGTAGATGTGGTCTTGTTGGAAAAGTGTGTCACTGTGGGGGCAGGAGGATTCTTTTGCTCTAACTTCACTCAGTGTGATAGCCTGCATGCTCTTATGCTCTCCACAATGATAATAGTAGATGATTGAACCTCTAAACCTGTGAGTCATTTCAATTAAACATTTTCTTTATAAGAGCATGAATGGCCTGGGTTTGTTTTTTTTTTTTTTTGTAAATGGGAAGATCATAAGAGTGGGTATGAAACTGAGAGGACTGATAACTGAGTTTGATGTGGTACATGATGTGAAATCACCAAATAATAATAATGATAAAGATAAAAAAAAAAAAGAGTTTCTGTGGACATTTGTGTCAGGACCAGCTGACAACTCACCAGGTTGCTAAATGTAGGCACTCAGCTGAAGAAGTAAAGGGAGATAGTACAGAAATCAAGAGAGTCCCAGTTAGAAACCATAAGAACCCCAAATTTATTGCTGAGAATGTATATATACATTTCCCAAGCCAGGATTAAAACAATGTGCAGAACAATCAGCCAAGTACTATCTTGAGAAAACCCTGTGTTGCTGCTGAGTCACGAAACAGGCAACTTAATTGTTAGATCACTACTGTTGGCTCAAGCCATCTACAGTAGCAAATAATACATTTTTTCCCAGGAGCTAATTAGACTAGTCCCACAGTCATCAAGGCTAAAGCAAGGAGAAAACTCACTTGAATTCTAGAGTAGCTGAATCACTGTGACTGTATTACTCATCTAATCATAAAATACTGTTGAATCACTATGAGAAACTGAGTCACCTTATGGTCTCCTACACTGTTGTGTCTTCACAACAATAGAACCCTAAGAAAATAAGCTTTCAGTGATTCCTATTCTCTTTTTAATGAATAAGCAAATAAAAAAATGGCATAATGGAAAGCATAAAGTATTAACACATTAGAACCTATGAAAACTTCATGGTTTTGACTCTATTTTAAATCCTGTGGCTTTGATTTCAGACTAGATTTTAGAGTTGAAAAATATAATTATGCAAAAGTTTATAATTTCAAACTAAATAAATTTTGACTAGTATCTGTCTTAAAAGAAAGATCATATATGGATATATACATATTTGACTCCATAATCTATTTATATAATATATATGTGTTTATAATAAACTATAGTTGCCATAAAAGTACTTAAAATTACTGATATTATACAAATATTGCCTTGAGAAATACCTTGTTTAAAAGAACATAGTACAAATCTTATGACTAAATAATCTTTGAATCTTTAAAAATGTCAAATTTTTTAGTAGTACATGTTTATATGTTTAACTTCTAATTAAACATTAATTAAATTAAATACACTCAAATATCAGTATAGAACTTTATACCTAAATAAGCAATAATTTACGATTTCAAATTTGATGTAATTTAATAAATCATCCTGAGTAAGGAATCTGAGACCCAGAAAGATAAACACAGTATGTACTCAAAAGTGGATATTAGACATAAAGCTAAGGACAACCATGTTAAAATCCACAGCCCCAGAGCAACTAGGTAACAAGTTGTACCCTAAAAGAGACATTCAAGGGTGAGTGGGAGGAGGGAAGGGTAAGGAAACAGTGGTTGGTAGGTAAGAAAATTTAAATAAAAAATTTTAAAAGAGATAATGCAATTTAGATTTCTAAGAATATTACATTGTGTGAAACCTTAGTGATTCAAAAATAAAGATGTTGTTACTTTGCCTCATATTGTCATTACCACTCCATTATTCTAGGTCTTTCAAAAAGAGTCAGGTATTAAAACCAGGGACTTTGCCAAGTTTCATAATTCTGGAATAATAATAAACTCGGTACTGGTTAAATAACAGTATATCTAATTAGGAAAGCACAAGTAGTTGTATAATATTGCATAGTGAACTATAATAGACCTTTGCTTTAAAGCATTAATATATTTCTGGCAAAGTTTCTATTCTGAATGTACATTTCAAGATATAGTTAACATAACAGTTGAATGCTAGCCTTGTTCCCCGATAATTCCAGGAAATACTGTAGTAAATTTGTGTCAGATAGCTATTAAGCTATGAATGAGATCTAAATTGGCATTCAAGAAATTAATATGAGTTGGAATGTTTTCTTCACCTTAAATACAGACCTAAATACATTACTATTAAGGAATATTATGCTTAAAATATTTTTTGCCTACCTTGAAATCTTAGTCAACAATAGTGTATCCTTATTAAGCACTTCCCTGATTTATACTAGTTTATACTAATTTGAGCTATTCCACTCTAATGCTAATTACCAAAGGATTATATTTTGTATTCTTCATATATTGCGCTCACTCCAGGAACACATGAGTTCTGTTGCATGCAGTAGTATGCTCATTTTCATTTACTTATATTCAACTGGTAATAAATCTTGTGACATAACTGGAATGCTCACAGTCTGATTTACTTTAAGTTAACATGTTATTTTATCTTAGTACAAATTTCTCAACACAAGGTAGGCAGGTATACCTACCTTGTGTTGTCTTTCTGGTCATTTGCTTCTTGTTGCTTCAATAAACACTTGACCACAAAATAACTCAGAGAAGGAAAGTTTCATTTTTTTTTTTAACAGAAGTCAAGGCAGAAACTAAAACAGGAACCTAAAGGAGGGACATGGAGCAAAGACCACAGAGCAATATGCTTACAACTTTCTCTACATGATTCATCCCTTTTTCACATATCAAAGAGCCATTTATCCAGAGATGATACCATCTATAATGGGCCAGGCTTTCTATAGCATGAATCCTAATTAGTCTAAATAAAAACCCAGAGCCAGATATTGGGGGAAATGCCAAAAAGTCAGAGAGAAAAAGGAGGCAGCAACTAGAGAGCCTTCTTACTTCTACTGAATCCTCAGGCTGAAAGACTGACCTCCTGTCTCCTCTCACCATGTATTCTTCTCTCTATCCACTTACTTTACTTCCTGTCTCCATCTTCCTAGTGTTGGAATTAAAAGCATGTGCCATCACCACTACCTGGCCTTCCTGGTTAACTAGTGGCTAGTCCTACCCCATGAACTTCAGGAAAGCTTTATTTGTTAAAGTATAAACAAAATATCACCACAGTTTTCTTTTTTGTCTAAAACAAAAAGAAAGCTGTAACTAATATAAGAAAAACTACCTACAGTATGTACAATAACTATTTACAATATATACTGCTGTGGGCTTGTCTTTTGGTACACTGTAAATACATGTTGCTAACATTGGTTAATAAAGAAACTAGGCCTATATCAAGACAGAATATAGCCACCAGGGGAAAAAGATATAATGGAACCCAAGTGAAATCATGAGGCATGTGGTAATACATGTGGTTAACAGAAACTGGTTAATTTAAGATGAATGAGCTACTTATTATATACCAGTTTGTAAGTGATATAAGCCTCTGTGTGTATGTCATACCAAATAGCTCAGGACACAGAAAAACTTCCAGCTATTTCATACAGTCAAGAATTACATTAACAATGTCCAGTCTAGTAATAATTGACAAATTCAGAGAAAACATTTCACTATTAATCCAATTTTGGTGAGCCCAAAGTCTTGTACCTCATTCATGTTCTTTTCTAACTTGTATTACCAACCCACAACTATCTTTTGATGTCTCTCAAATACACGCATTACTCTTCTTTATTGATTTTTTTTTCTGAATCGGGTAACAGCAACAACATCAAAATGATAACTATAACTATTTTGTCTTCAGCTCCATTAGGGACTCAAGAAGGAAATAATATTAACTGAGTAAGCAGGAAGTGCAAGCAAACAAATTTTTTTAAAAAATGTGAGAAATGAAGGAAACAGCTGGAAGACTGGACAGTCACTTAAGGATCCTCTGCATCATTGGGGCATCTATCTTCAGCCTACAAGGCTACAAGACTTATGTTTGAAGCAGGATATACTTAAAGACCTTTCTACTATGTCTTGGCTAAGATTAGCAGCCCTTTCTAGTGTGTCCAGCTTTTCCATTTGAACAGCATACTGTCAACAGTTGAGGCTAGAGCACTTTCTCACCCACTGGCTAACATTTGCCACAAAGAGAGTAAACTCCTATTGGAGTTTCTTTGACACACATCATCTTTTCTAAAGTAGATTGGTATTGCCAAGAACACACAAGTAAAAAACTTTTATTAAAATATCATAAATTTAATATTCTGTAGATCTCTATAGTATTTTAAGATGACTTGTCTATATATTACTGTTTGACCTTGAAAAGATGTATAATATGACTATAAGTTTACTTGTAATGACTAGCTACTAACTTGCATTTCTTTGTATTATAATTATTTGATAATAATAAATTTCAAGGACAAGAAATTTGCATTAAATTTTTTTATGAGTGGCACAGATATAATACCTTGAACAAAAGTAGAAATATATTTACAGTATGTTCTAACAAAAACAATCTCAACTTAGTATCAATAAATTGCATGCAATATACAAAAATCCAATCCATTTTAAAATATTTAAAACTAGTAGTTCTTTTAAAAGTAGACTCAATAATAAACTTTTTTATTTTATCATATCTATAACCCAATTTTTTCAAAGTAAATTTAATAATCTACCCTTCCATCTTTTTTTCAGAGTAGATTTAATAGTCTATCTTTTCACCCTATTATATCTGCATCCCCTACTTTTTATTCAAACAAAAATCCATTTTCTAATCCCCATTGTTCAGCTTTTTTTTCTATTACCAATAATACTTGTACTCAACTGCCATAAATAATGACAAATTTATAACCTATTGAAAGACCAAAATTCACCCTCTCAACTATTGGGAATGGTGTTCTTAAATTTACTTCCTGCTGTCAGGGGCCAAAAGCATCTTTAGGGCATCGTGAAAAGAAAAAATAATTGGATTAATTGTCAAATCCTGGAAGAATTATTCGTGTCCTTTGTTATCTAGTTTCTGCACACTGGAAAAAGACAGGGCTTGTCTCAAGTTCTGGCCAGAGTAGACTGTGACGCTGGATCATCTCAGCTAGTTACCTCAAAATTGTTCCGAACAGTTTGAAGTCCAGATCTAATATGTAGGTGGTGCTTGACAGTTTATTGGCATTATCAGAGCCCATGGCAATTCATTGTTGTGGGGATTCATCATACATCAAAGTTAAAAATTAGACATTGTTATGGTTCACTGCAGAAAACTCATAGAAAAATCAAACCTGAAATCATGTGTAGAAATGTAGATAAAGCCTTTTATCTAGAATTAGTACTTTATATGATCATAAATATCATGACAAAACATTTAATATATAAATATATGTTAATGTTATAAATTTTTATTTAAAATTTATATATTAAGAGAAGTTTTAAATATTCTAAATAAAACCAAGGAATTATGAGATTGATAGCAATAAAATAGTTCCTTAATTTTGTTTTTTTTCTGTCTTGTATCATGTGGCTCTTCTGACATGATACAGAGATTTTGAATTTTCCTTTAATAAGCATGCTTAGGTTTTAGAGGAAGGGAGAGTCACACTCCAACTCCAAAGACAGCTTTAATTTCTAATTTAACTTGAACTACTGAAGACCATTTTCATTTTATATTTGTAGAAAACAGCCAAAACAAACATTTAGGAAAACTTTATCATTTTAACAAAATTTTATCCTGTTGGATATGTGATATGCTAATAGGCTAATTTACTCTTATTTTGGAGACAATTTTTTGAATGATTTTTTTTATGAGATTTCTCATTTGTCCAGTTGTCTTTAGGTTCCTTATCTGAAAGCATTCGTTCTCCTGAAAAGACAAAAACAAAACCCTTCCCCAACCCTAATTTTGGGAAGGTTCCCTTTTGGCAAATTATATCTGATCAAATGAAAATAACGTGTTAGTCATATACATTAGTTTAGATTGAATTATCATGTTGTTTGATGAACTATTGTCTCTTCTAATTAAAAGTTCTATCTCTTTTAAATCTAACCTTTATCACTTTTTCAATTGGTTTTTGAAAATCAGTGTCAGACTTTATATAAAAAAGCAAAACATCCAGGATAGCAAAAACAAAAAAATAAAAACATACAGTAATAAAACTTCTTTATTTTTTCTAAAATAGATGAAACATAAAAAGTAAAATCTAAAGCCTCAAGACAGCTTAGGCTCAGCTACAGATGAAGAAAGCACAGTAGGCCACAGCTAATGCCCACAGAATTTTGATGTTACCAATAGCTTTGTGCTAGATGGCCTGGAAGACCCTGATGGGATCAGATGTGTTATATATAAGAAATAGCTTCTATTCTTCATTATTTCTTGTAACTGAATATATTACTAAGTTAATTCTGACTCATCAGGAATAAATTCAGCAGTTTTAATATATAAAACCATACATTCTGTATGCTGAGTCAGTAACTATGTTAAGAGTTTCTGTAAATTTCTGTAAATTTATGAAGTATTAATTTTCCTTTAAATATCAGATAAAAAAATCTTTTCCACATATGTCTGTAATGTTTTGCTGTGTTTATATGGTAGAAGTATTTTAATATACTACCTTCTCTCAAAATTAAAATTCCTGTAAGGAAAGCATAGACAGTAATATAACCAAAATGCAGTTATATTCTGGATCCATATGATCTCCATGTGTATTCTGTAATTTCTTTTTTACTAAAGCTAATTCTCTTTTGGTTTCAGCTGACAATTCTTTTGTACTATTTAATTTTTTGTCACCACCTAAGGTTTTGAACAAATTACTCATTCCATTAGTTTTTACTCCAATAATTGGCTGTAAGTTGGAAATATCTCCAAGCAATCTTTGAAAGTCATTAAGAATCCATAAACAATCTCTCCTATTTTGCTTCTTTTGTAGACTTATTTTGTATCCTAAATAATTAATAGAATATCCTGTTTGTGTTATTTCATGAGCAATTGAAATCCTCAACAAGGCAAAATTTTCTTAACTTCCTCAAATATTCTAAAGTTTAAAATGTTTGAGCCATCTAGTAAGATGTCATCCATGTAATGGTAATCTAGAGATTGATAAAATTGCTTACATGTCATTTCTAATGGCTGTTTTAGAAAATATTGGCACCTAGTTTGGTTATTTAACATTCTCTGTGTGAGAAACTTCCATTGACATTTCTTAATAATCTGATAATTATTATAAGTAGGCACCCTGAAGACAACATTTTCTGTCTTTTTCTTGTAAAAATATAGTGAAGAAACAACCTTTTAAATTAATAACTATAAGATGCCATCTTTTAAATAACAGAGAAAGCAAAAGAATTTCAGCTTATACATAACCCACTGGCTGAATTACTTTGTTAACAGCTCTTAGATCTGATACCATTTATGATTTCCAGATGTTTTTAAATAACAAATATGGAAAAATTGCAAGGGCTAGTTGATTCTTTAATATGCTGAGTATTTAGATGCTTCTCTAGGAGCTGTTCTAAGGCTTGTTACTTCTTTGATATTAATGACCATTGCCCAACCAATATAGTTTTTTCCATTAATAATTTTAAGAGTTGGATTATTGGTGCCTTTGAAAGATCAGAAGCTGTTGTACAGCTGTACAATCTGAATGTTTAGTATCTATTCTTTTTAATACCTTTTAATATTTTCCCAGAGACATATGTTATTTTATTATTTGTTTCTGATATTGAACAAGTGTCAACTGAATATTTCATTTTTGTAACAAATTACATCTGAATAACTTCATTACAATATTAGGCACATTTGGATTTAATTTTCCTCTTTGTCTTTCTGGCCCTATACATATGACCCATATCTTGCTCTGTTTTATCTAAGATAGCATTCCTTTTCCTAAAAGATGAACATTTACCTCCTGAAGATGCCAATTTGAATGCCAAGATACTTGTGCAATTATTCTACACCTATGTATATAGGACTTTAATGTCTATATCTTTTTTTATATTTTAAATTTTGTTTTTTTTTTTTTTTAAGAGAAAAGACCCCAGGTTTATTTTATGGTTTATTCCCAGCCCTCAATGGGTTTCATCAACTTGGAAAGAATTTGAGTAGAAATGTTACTACTGTTGTTAAGGTCAGCACTTGGACCCAGGCAGCCTTAACAAGCAAGGCTCTTCCATCTATTCCCAATAGGCCAATTAAAAAGACAAATGAAAAAGGAGGGGCAGAGAAGGGCAACTTCCTGTGAGCACATTGGGAAGAGGAATAAGAAAAAGTGACTCCAACTCCATCGACAAGGTCCTGGCATGAGGGTCAGGATTAAATAGAGAGCGAGAGCTATGTGTAGTGAAGCCGACCTGGTCAAGGTGAAGTCCTGGCCACCTCCCATCCATTGCTGTCATAGTTCTGTGTTTCCTGCAAGATGGTCTGACAATTTATCAGATTTTTGTGAAATCTGCAATAAGTTCTTCCCTGGCTGGCATCAGGCTCAACCTAGTACGTCTAGAGGATTATTTCTTTCTTTCTTTCTTTTTTTTTTTCCTTTTATCTTTTTTTCTTCTTTATTTATTTTGTATTTATCAAAAAAGTAAAATGAATTTAAAATGCTGAAAAGTTAACAATATTTATAAAGAAGATAAAAATCATAAACATGACTTATCAAGGGTGATAATGCAAATAAGTTTGCTACACATAAAAATACTAACCCTAACCCTAACCCTAAT